>ML243235.1:1098-12450 GCA_005239495.1 Nicotiana undulata
TGACAAGGTTGATGGTGATGGAAAGTTGTCCGTTGCTCATGACAGTTCCCATAAAATGGGGATCATAAGACTCTGTGATGACAAAGACAAAAGGAAGTTTTATTCTAAACTTTCTTCCAAGTGTGATCCATACAAGCTTAATGGGATTGGTGATATTTCTTCGGATTCAGACAATGATTTGAGTGACAAAAGTATGGAAATGTTAATCAAACTTGTGATGCTAATCAAGCTTATTTGATTAGCATTTCCATACTTTTGTCACTCAAATCATTGACATTAAGCTTGTACGGATCACACTCGGAAGAAAACAGGCATAGGTTGATAAGGGTAAGGCTAAAGAGAGTGAACAAGTATCAGAAGAGGTGGTACCTCTTGCGCTACAAAATTCCAACAAAGAACAGCCAGCAAGCAGTAGACAAAAAGTGATGTATGCAACATTCCCTCGGAGATTGGCAAACAAAAGAAAGAAGATCAATACAGGAAATTCATGGAGATGCTTCATCAGATTCAATTAAATATTCCCTTGATGGATGCTTTGAGGGAAATGCCAGGATATGCAAAGATGATGAAGGACCTGATGTCGCAAAAATTTGACTTTCGGGACTTGTCCACAGTAACTCTGACACAGACATGCAGCACGGTAGTGACAAGACCCATGGCTCAAAAGATGTATGATACAGATAGATTCAATATTCCATGTACTATTGAGAGTTATGATTTTGCATAAGCATTGTGTGACTTAGAAGCCAACATAAACCTGATGCATTTGGCAATCTATACGAAGTTGGGCATTGGCAGAGCTAGGCTGACTTCGATGTTGCTGCAACTGGCTGACCGCACGGTTAAAAGACCGACGGGGATTCTTGATGATGTGCTGGTGCAAGTGGGGAAGTTTGTATTCTTGCAGACTTTGTTATTCTGGACTGCCAGGTAGATAAGGAGATACCCATCTTTTTGGGATGGCCATTCTTAGAAACTGGGAGAGAATTGATTGATTTCAAAACTAGGGAATTAAAAATGAAGTTTAACGATGAAGAAATAATATTCAACGTTCAACAATCCCTGAGGAGACCCAGTGAATATGCAAACTTGTCACTAGTGGAAGCTGTGGATGTGATCATGTATGAAGAAGATGAGACCCTAAATGCCAAAGATCCATTGGGAGCTTGCTTGACAAATTTAGAGGAGATGGATGGTGAAGGGTTGGCATAGTGGGTCATGGAACTCGAGGGCCAAGGATTCTGTAAGAGGGAACCTCAGTTCGAGCCCCTTTATTTAGAAGAGAGAGCTACACCACCTGCAAAACCATCAATAGAGGAAGCACCACAGCTGGAGTTGAAACCGCTTCCAACCCACCTCAGGTATGATTTCTTGGGTCTCAATTCTACTTTGTCTGTTATTATATCATCTGGTTTGCTAGCTGTGCAGGTAGAACAATTACTGCAGGTGTTGCAAGAATGCAACTGCCAGTGGTTGAACCATGGCAAACATAAAGGGTAACAACCCAGCCTTCTGCATGCACAAGATTCCTCTGGAATAAGGGCACAAACCTTTTAGGAACATCAATGAAGGATGAACCCAATTATGAAAGAAGTAGTGAAGAAGAAGGTAATCAAGTGGATGGATGCGGGCATCATCATTCCTATATCTGACAAAAATTAGGTGAGCCCCGTCCAATGTGTACCGGGAAAGGGTGGAATGACAGTTGTACAAAATGAGAAGAACGAGTTTATCTCAACTCGAACAGTTACCGGGTGGCGGATTTGCATGGATTATAGGAAACTAAACGCAGCCACCCGAAAGGACCATTTCTTCTTGCCCTTCATTACCCAGATGTTGGACATGTTAGTTGTGGGATCCCATTTTTGTTTCTTGTACGGATACTCGGGTTACAATCAGATCTCAATAGCCCCGGAAGAAAGAGAGAAAATTTCCTTCACATGTCCGTATGGAATCTTTGCCTTTCGGAGAATGCCCATTGGACTTTGCAATGCACCGGCCACATTCCAGCGGTGTATGTTAGCCATTTTCACCGACATGGTCGAGGAAATTATGGAGGTATTTATGGATGATTTCTCCATGGTAGGGGATTCATTCGAAGATTATCTTCAGAACCTTAAAAGAGTGATCAAAAGATGCGTGGAGACAAATCTGGTGCTGAATTGGGTAGATTACCATTTTATGATACATGAAGGAATAGTGTTGGGGCATAGAGTGTCCAAAAAGGGAATTGAAGCAGACCATGCAAAATTTGATGTGATTGAGAAGCTCCCAGCACCCACTTCGGTAAAGGCAGTGAGAAGTTTCCTTGGGAACGCCGGATTCTATAGGCGGTTCATCAAGGATTTTTCTAAAATTGTTAACCCCTTATGTAAGCTGCTTGAAAAATACCAGCACTTTGTGTTTTCTGATGATTGCAAGTTAGCATTTGAGGAGCTGAAGAAGAGATTGGTGACTATACCCATCATTGTTGCACCTAACTGGGAGCAACCATTTGAGCTGATGTGCGATGCCAGTGATTATGCTATAGGAGCAGTTTTGAAAAAACGCAAGGATAAAATTATGCACCCAATTTACTATGCAAGCAGGATGCTTAGTGGTGCACAAATGAACTACACGGTCACGGAAAAGGAAATGCTCGCTGTAGTGTTTGCCTTCGAAAAATTCAGGTCATACTTGATTGGCTCAAAAGTTATTGTTTATACTGACCATGCATCCATTAGGTACTTGATAACAAAGAAGGAGTCAAAGCCATACTTGATTCGATGGGTTCTATTGCTACAAGAATTTGACCTGGAGTTTCGTGGCCGAAAGGGGACAAACAACCAAGTGGCATACCACCTCTCGAGGTTGGAAGGGGCAGAAAAGAGAACGGAGGTTGAAGATATCACTGAGACATATTTGGATGAGCAATTACTTGTTCTGACAATGGAGGAGGCACCATGGTATGCTGACATTGCTAATTACTTAGCATGTGGTATTCTACCTTATGATCTCTTCTCAATTCAAAAAAAAAATGTTTTCCGTGATTGTCGTGCTCATTATTGGGATGAACCTCTATTGTTCAAAATATGTGTTGATAACATGATCTGGCGGTGTATCCCCGAGAAATATCAACCCTCTGTTTTGCAGGCTTACCATGCTTCGCCATATGGTGGACACTTTGGAAGAATCCGGACAGCAGCGAAGGTGTTGGAATCAGTCCTGTATTGGCCTACACTGTTCAAGGATGCCCATGCTTCGGTCAAAAGTTGTGATGAATGTCAAAGAACGGGCAACATATCCCATCGTCATGAGATGCCAATGACCACAATCCAAGAGGTATAGGTGTTTGACATGTGGGGGATCGACTTCATGGGGCCATTCTTCAGCTCATACGGTAACAAGTATATATTGGTTGCCGTTGACTATGTCTCCAAGTGGGTCGAAGTGGTGGATCTACCAACCAATGATGCAAAAAGGGTGACAAGTTTCATAAAGAAAAACATCTTCACACGTTTTGGCACCCCACGAGCCATAATCAGTGATGGTGGATCCCATTTTTGCAATAGAGTGTTCGCATGCCTGTTGGAGAAGTATGGAATTCGCCACAAGGTAGACTCACCGTACCACCCACAAACAAGCGGGCAGGTTGAAGTGCGAGAGATTAAAAGTGTCCTCTCGAAAACAGTGAATGCAACAAGAACTGATTGGGCAAAGAAGCTGGATGATTCATTGTGGGCATACCGCACAGCCTTCAAAACTCCAACTGGTATGTCACCATACAAGTTGGTATTTGGAAAGGCATGCCACCTTCAGGTTGAGCTCGAGCATAAAGCATTGTGGGCATTGTGGCAGTTGAACTTAGATATGGAGACAGCGGGCACCAACAGATTTAATGGGTTGCATGAGCTTGAATAATTCAGGCTCCAAGCATTCGAGAGTGCTAGACTATACAAAAAAGGATGAAAATGAAGCATGACGAGCAAATCTTGGATCGGAACTTCAAACCCAGAGATTTAGTGCTGCTATATAACTCAAGATTGAGGTTGTTCCCGAGTAAGTTGAAGTCCCGATGATCAGGACCGTTCAGAGTGGTGCAAATGTTCCCAAGTGGGGTTGTGGAGATCGAATAAGAAGATGGGACAAACAAATTCACAGTGAATGGGCAGAGGTTGAAACATTACCTTGGAATGACTGAAGAAAAAGGGGACAACGTGGTGATAACTTTGGAGGATCCCAATACACAATGAGGAGTGATGGAGAGAGCTTGCATCGTGCCGCGATGTTAAATAAGGCACTTCATGGGAGGCAACCCATTGATTTGTTGTACTCGTCGTTTCGCGACGTTGAATCAAGCTCTACGTGAGAGGCAACCCATGTTTTCATTTGTTTTTTTCGTTTTGTTTTGTTGTTGTACTTGATGTGTATGATACTAACCCATTTACTAGTGTACAGGACAATATTGGTGCATAGTGGGAGAAGTCAGGGTCAAGAAACAACTCCGGAGAGGTAAAAAAGTTATAAAAACAAAGAAAACTTGGAAGTCGTCACCGCGACCGCGGTAAAACACACCCCTTCTATTTTTGGGGCACCCCGACCGCGGCACGACCGCGATGAAACGCGGATATACTTATTCTCCCTCTCCTTTTCACTGCGACCGCGGTGACCCCCCCCCCCCCCCCCCCCTCACTGCCCCGACGCACCAGGTAAGTGTAAAATTTTAATTTTTTTTCCTTTTCTTTTTCCCTTCCCCCCCTCTTCTAATTCATTAAACCCAACCGCCCACCCTCCACACTACCCGCCCCCATTACTTCCCCCTATTCCCCCAAATCCCTTTCCCCTCTTAACTTAAACTCCCCCCACGTTCTTCTTCTTCCCTTCTTCTCCCAAACCTCCCCCAAACACACAACTCCCTCTCCACTATTCTCTTCCTCTCCCAAATTCCTTCCCCCATTCTCATCTTCCAAACACACCCTATTCACTATCTTCAAGTAAGTTTCTCATCTCTTTTCTCTTTTCTCTCTTAGTTTTCTTTCTTCCTTTTTGTACTTTAATGGTAGATTTGTAATATATTTTAGGTTAGAATTTTTTTCTTTTTAGATTAATATGGTGTAAAATATGATAGATATAACATGATGTTGTTGTGTAAAAATCGATTGTGGTGGGGTGGTGGTTGTGTAGTGCTTGTGGTTGATTTGGGGGAGGGTTTGTACTTCCATGGGCTAATTGTATGAATTCTTAGTTCTATGCACACCAGGTGCTTGTAAACTTTCCCCATTGAGCTGTAATTGGTAATGTGACCATAGTGGTGGTGAAGTCTGAGTTACCACCCGGGGGGGCACACAAATCAAACCCTCACTAATAGTAGCCCTTGTTTTCAGGTACAATGCATCAATCCAGGAAAAGACGGGCCACAGGTTCATCCGTCAGTGGGCCAGGAGGTTCATCCAAGGCTCGAACTCCGACTAGTTCGAGCCAGTTTGACAACAACCGGTTTGTCTCCAAAGTGGCTCAGGATAGATTCAATGCAAAGTCCGCCAGGAATATGGTGCATGAAGTGCACATTGACAGGGCCGCCTTGCAAGTTGAATTTCAACGGATCTATGAAGAATTGAGGAGACGTCAGTTGGACGTCTTCTTTGATGATCCAGAAGAGGCGAATGTATTGATGGTCAGGGAATTTTACGCGAATTGCCCGGAAAATGTTGATAGGGTGGTCACGGTACGAAGGACCCCGGTGAATGCATCTCTTGAAGAAATCCGTCGAGTGTACAGGTTGTCGGTCTTCACCGGAGAGATAGACTACTACTAGGATTATTAGAGGCCACCTGGCACGTGGAACCTACTTGTTCAGACAATTTGTTTGGCTGGCGGGACCCTATATGGATAAAGCCAAGAATAACTCTAAACTCCCAATACCTCACTTGGGAAGCTAAGTGTTGGCTAATGATCATCAACAACCTACTGCTGCCATCCAGCAATACCACATATGTTAATGCGCCAAGAGCAGCGGCAATTTGGTGTTTGGTCAACCATCACGATTTTGACGTGGCCCGGCTAATTCAAGATGAGATTTTCATTCGCTCCCTGGAGATAAGCAAAGGGTTATACTTCCCCTCACTGTTCACCAGGTTGTGTCGTGCTTCACGTGTTCCCGAAAATCTCGTAGAAGATGGGAAGCTAGCATTGAAAGCCCCATTCAGGGCTGGAAAAATCACAGTTGGGAAGTAGCAGCATGTGGCAATTGATGAGGATTATGCTGAGGTAACTATGCATGTCGCCGCCCCACCTCTGCAGGTTGCTGTTGAGGCGCATCCATCACAGGCCCATTGGAGTACCCCGTTGTCAGCCTTGGAGTAGGATATGGTTGGCTTACGCACTTCGGACGATGACCTGAGTGCTAGAGTTGACGCTTTGGCCACTCAAAGTGCTAGGTCAGAGAATAAAATCATGGGTTGGCTTCGTGCGCTAGGACGAGCATGTCACCTCGATCCTGGCACCATCTCCGATCAGGACTGAGCACCAGGGAAGTCCCCTTACCGTACTTGCTTTAATTTCTTGGACATGGGGACATGCCTAATCTTTAAGTGTGGGGTGGGGGATGTTTGTTGTTTGTTGTTTTTGTACATTTGTATAAATTGTTTGGTATTTTGGTTTGCTATTAATTAACTTCAACTTGGCCCGAAGACGGACACTTCTCGACGAGTCTCTTGAGGGACTTAAGTCGAACAAAAAAAAGATTTTCTTTTGTTTGGTAGTGTATCAACTCCCCCTTGGTTTTTCTTTATACCACTGTTCTTTTCCAAGGGTTTCCATTTGAACCGGCTGTAGTTAGTTTTTTTATTTTTAGTATAGGAAGTCTTGGGCGAGAAAGAATAGAAATAGGGTCCCTTAACTCCATGGTACCTTGAATAGAGATTGATTTAATGTGACACTTAGGCTCATTAGTTGACTCTACTAAGGCCTTAAATTGTGTGTTCTGGATTGGTTTAAGTACTTTGAGCAGAGTGTCTGATGGTCCTAACTAAATTGAGTCATGTGCCATGTGTGGGTGAGGCTTTGTGTATTTTGTGTTAACAGTCAATGCCTAGAACTTTCCCCGTGTGTGAGCAAGGCGAAATGGTAGCCTTGTTTGGTCTGGAAAGTGATATGGGCGTTTCTTTTCTTAACTTGTCTATGTATGCTTGTTCCCACCTGATTGTATATACCATAGCTAACCTCGTTAAGCCTGTAAGCATGTTTTCCTTGGCAAACACATTACAAGCCTGACCCAAGTTTTGAATTGCTGATCTTTTTTAACCTTATCACCTCTTAGAAGCACTCTAATTGTAATGAACATGGAAAAGTTTAAGTATGGGGTGGTTGGTTGGGCTTTTGAGTAGAACTACGGAGACATGAAAAGAAAAAGGTGCACTGTCTGATAAGCAATACTAGAGGCCACCAGAAAAAAAAAAAAGTTTTGAAATGGTGGTGGCTATTAAAATAAAAGTGTGCTTAAAAGAAATAGGGGGTTTAAAATAATAAGGTAATGGTGGAATTAAGGTTTGACAAAGTTATGGGCTTAAAAAGTGAACAATGTAGTGAAGTGCTTAGGGAGGTGTAGTCACTATACCTATATGTATCCTACCCGTCCCGCAACCAACATTATAACCAAATAAAGTCCTACTTGATTCTAGACCAAATGAGCTCGATTAGTTGAGTATTACACTACGGGAAAGACTATGGTGTGTTTTTTGTGGCATAAGAATTTGTTCTGAGGGTGAGTGAAATCTTATATATTGGAATTCTTCAGTGTGTGAATTGTGAATGACACAAGTCTCTTTTGTAGTGAGTAGGCACGTGATTCATGAAGGGAAGGTAAGTCTGGACCTCTGACTGAGAGTAGGAGAGCCGGTTAATGACATTGCGTGGCTAGAAAGGAGTCCACTCTTGAGGTTAGGATGTCACGCTAAAGTAGTCTATCCATGTGAATTATCCTTGGTATGAGGAATAGGGAAGTTACCCTGTGATGATTAGGCCTATAGAGTGTGGTTTTGTTGCTCGAGGACTAGCAACGATTTAAGTGTGGGGTGTTGATAGTAGGATATATTACGCGATGAAGATGCTATTTACGCTCTAAGTTAACCATACTTTATTGATGTTTTAAGTGCAAAATGATAACAAAATACTCTAATTGATGTTTTTATGCTTTGCAGGAGCTAATCCGAGTTAGGAAGATAATATGGAGTGTTTTGGGGTCCAAGACGTGGATACAAGGCCAATCGAGAAGAGCCTGGATTGAAACAAGCAAGAAAAAGGCGAAGGAAAACTGGACAACAACCCACCACGACCGCGGTCGGACTGCGGCTGGAACCCGGTGGGCCAAGCGCGTAAATAGTGAACATTAAAACGGTCGTGGTCGCGCTGCAGTCAGCTTGCGAGCGCGGTCGATCTGTGTAAGGCCAAGGAGTCCAGGGGCTTAAGTGTAAAACGGGAGAAACTTGTCTGAACCCTATTTAAACTCAATAAACTCGCCCAAGTCAAGGGGAAGCTTGTTTTTTAGACTCAATTTGGAGGCAAGACAAGTGTGAGAAGACCAAGATACAATTAGAGTTTTTCATTCTTCATCTTTTATCATTATTTTTTGAATTATGAATTGTTTTATGGCTTTATTGTGTTCTATCATGAATAGCTAAACAATCCGTCTAGGGTTGATGGAACCAATTGTTAGATGAAGTTTTGACTAAGTTTTGTTATAATCGAGGCGGGTTTATTCTATGATTCTTCAACTATGTTTTGTATGGTGATTAATTGAATGGGTCCTTGATTAATTGTGTCTAATTTCCTTGTGTTGCTTGAGAAAGAATACTAGGTTAGATTGTTGTTAAACAACACCACTTTGGGTAATTGAAGAGATTCATTACTTGAATTAAAAAGTGGGGTTAGAAATAACGAAACTTTGGTGGGATAATTCTGAGTTGTATAAATTATCAGCTAGAGTAGTTCGAGAGAATGCTCTAGTATATTATTATAGTTGATCGAGAGATAATTGCGGTATCCCATTGCTCATAATCCTCATAGAGTGTTATGGCGAGATTATAGCAAAAGAGTTAAGACTTAATCCGGCAAGTGGGGAAATCAATACCCTAGATCTTCTTACCCTTGAATTTATCTTTAATCTTGAATATTGTTAGTTTTAATATCATTTTACTTTAGCTAAACAAATCCCACTATTTATTGATAAACTCTTTCACCCGGAAATCGTCCGAGCTTGTACTAGCATTACTAAGAGTTGTAGTGGATAGGTTAGTTCCCTGAGGATTCAACTCCGGACTTGTAAACCGGATTATATTTGCAACGATCGCTTTGTCTTTTTATAAGGCATAGCTGGGCGTGATCAAATTTTGGGGCCGTTGCCGGGGAGCTAACAGTGTTATTTATTACAACTTAGAAGTATTTCTAGGATTTTTAGTTTATATTAATTTTCTACGGTGTTAAATAATTTTTCATTGAAATTCTCATGTTTGAAATCTTGTATGACTCAGGTGTATGCCTAGAAACTCTTCGAGGACTGGTGAACTTTTCGAAGGACTCTCAAACCCCGAGAAACATTCAGGGCATTAAACCATTCCAACAAGAAGAACAAACACTCACAACAAACACACCAACCCGCAAACTGAAATGAACAACATGGAAAACGTCAATGCAAACAACCGGGCACCTCTTGTGCCAAACGAAGGAGTGAACGAGGCAGTGGTGGCACCTCTTGTGCCAGAAGCTGCACTTTATGATTGGGCACATCCAACAGCTGACAACCTGGACACCGCCATTTTTGTGCCCCAAATACAAGCAAAGACATTCTTGATCATTAACAACATGCTGCATCTTCTGCAGAATAAGGGATTATTCTTTGAGTCACACATTGAAGATCCTCAACAACACTTGAAAAATTTCCTGTCAATTAGTGTGACCAAAAGGAAGTCAAATATGACCCCGAGATCCATCAAGCTACTAATGTTCCCGTTCTCTGTGACTGGGGAAGCTCAGACTTGGCTGAATTCACTCCCAATAAATTCCATTTCCACTTGGGAGGAATTAGTCAAGCAGTTTCTGAACAAGTTCTACCCTCCCAACAAGACTGCAAGGCAAATTAATGAGATATTGCAGTACAAGCAGAAACATACTGAAACTTTGCAGGAAACTTAGGAAAGGTTCAACGGGATGCTAGTGAAGTGTCCCCACTATGGTATTCCAGACCAGATGCTCGGCCAGAGATTCTACATGGGGTTAGCAGACAATTTGAAAGCCAATGTAGACGATTCAGCTGGGGGTGCATTTCTGAGCAAGACATTCACAAAGTGCAAAATCCTTCTTGATAAGATGTCCCATAATTCGGGGTGGATGACGAGAGGTACGACCCTAACACCAATAGTGCATTCAGTTCCTCTTGATCCAAATCAGAGAACATAGCCACACCCATGACTCAGATGAGTGTACTGACAAAGAAGATTGATGAGATGGGTATAAAGCAAGTGCATATCATTGACACAACAAATGGAGGACTGTGTACACCTTGCATTAATCAGTCTTATGTGTGCTCATGGAGTGGAGAAGGTGACAACTAGGGGTCAGAGAGGATATGAATTATGTCAACAATTTTGGGGATCAGAGGTAAGGAGGACAACAATGGGGGCCAACACCTAACCAGCAGTACAGACCTAACATGCCACAACCCGGAGGTATACGGCCCCAAGGCCAAATGGTTCCATATCATAGACAACAGGGCTATCAACAACAACACCAGTAATAGTTGGCATATTAGCCACCTCATCAGCAAGGAACATTGCCGGTAGACACGAACATTAACCCAAAGGAGCAAAACTCGAATAAGCTAATGGCAATAAGTCTTCGGAATGGGAGAGATTTAGACAGAGAGCAAGAAGTTGCTCAATCAAGAAGAGAGACTACACCACCCGCTCCAGTTCCATTAGAGACAGATGAATCAGCAGAACTCACTGAAGTGGTGGTTGAACAGGCACAAGTTGATAAGAGTAAGGCTAAAAAGAGTGAAAAAGTCTTAGAACATGTGGTACCTCTTGTGCTACAAAATTCCAACAAAGAACATCCAGCAAGAAGTGGACAAAAAGTGATGTCTGCACCATTCCCTCAGAGATTGGCAAAACAAAAGAAAGAAGATCAATATAGGAAATTCATGGAGATGCTTCATCATATTCAATTGAATATTACCCTAATGGATGCTTTGAGGGAAATGTCGGGATATGCAAAGATGATTGTCACGACCCAAAATCCTAACAGGCCGTGATGGCGTCGTGGAACTAGGCTAGCCAACCATCACATTACTACGCTTTTGTTCAATTATCACAGTTCACA
>ML243236.1:0-14186 GCA_005239495.1 Nicotiana undulata
GTGAAGAGTAGAAAGTGACGCCAAGGCCCACGAACGTCTGCGGGTCTACCTCGATGTCTCCTGCATGAACTGATAAGATTCTCCGACCGTCAGTGATCACCAGATCCAGCTGCGTAGTCTGCACAACATAAAGAAGTGCTGGTGTAGCATCAGTAGAACCGACCCCATGTACTGAGTAAGTGCCGAGCCTAACCTCCGCGAAGTAGTGACGAGGCTAGGATCGACAACAATATATGTACCTGTGCAATTCTATATAATAATAGGAGAATATCGACGAAAATAAGCAAGTAAGACAGATACGGGGAGAACATGCTGGGAGTAAAAGGGGCAACAAAATGCTAGTACGGTAGAACAGGGTAATAACTAAAATGTAAAGATAAAGGCAGGAATTTAACTTCTCAAAACATATAATGAACTACAAAAGGCACGGCAGGTCCCCTCGTGCATAACCTCACAATCACTCGGCACAGAATATCCCCTCGTGCATATATAATAACACTCGACACGGAATGTCCCCTCGTGTACAACCTCACAATCACTCGGCACAGAATATCCCCTCGTGCATATATAATAACACTCGACACGGAATGTCCCCTCGTGTACAACCTCACAATCACTCGGCACAGAATGTCCCCTCGTGCATATATAATAACACTCGACACGGAATGTCCCCTCGTGCGTATATATAGTGATACTCGGCACGGAATGTCCCCTCGTTCATAACCTCACAATCACTCCACACGGAATGTCCCCTCGTGCGTATATAATAACACTCGGTGATCAACACGGCATGACCCCTCGTGCGATAAGTAACAAACAATCGGCACGACATGTCCCCTCATGCGACAAATAATAAAACACAACAACAATATAATGTGAAATTCAACATTAAGAAGTCTCAAGTGCATGGAAATACTCGATAAAATTCTAGTGTCCCGGCAAGGAGAAATCATCAATTACAAACTCAACAAGTGCCCAACAAGGGTCTTAGCTATAACCAACCTCGCATCATAAATACAATTTCACAGTGTAAGCCTCAACTGAAACAAATAACTCAATAACTCCCCACGTCATGAAACAACATCAAGGTATCACTACTAATTCTTCAATTACTCATAGTACGGGGAATATTAAGAACACAGTTAGTTTCATCACAATTGACTCACGGGAATGCTTGACCGCAACATATAGGCACTCGTCACCATGCCTATACGTTGGACATGACTTACACATAGCAAATAAGACTTTATACCTAATCCCTCAAGTTTAGGTTAGGCCAAACACTTACCTCGGCTCCGAAAATGCAAGTCAAGCCTCAATCACAGCCTTTCCTTTAGAATCCGACTCCGGAACGGTATTATCTAGACATAATCAACCCAAGTATATCAATAATGGCTCAATAAATCAAACTCATAGTCTAATTATTTATTTCACAGCATTCTTCCTAAGATTCCAAAATTTGACCCCGGGCCTGCTTGGTCCAAACACGAGGCTCGGACCAAAACCCGATCACCCATAACCCCACGAGTTAGAATATATAATTTGTTTTAAGATTCGACCCCAAATTGAGGTTGAATCACCCAAAATTCTCAAAAACCCAACTCTACCTAAAATCCCTAATTCCTACTTTGATTCCATGTTTTTAGCCCTAGATTCTAGTGTTTGATGAAGGAAAAAGGGAAGGAATTGGAGTTAAAGTCACTTACCCAAGTGGTTATGGAGGTAGAATAGCTTGGGGGTCGTCAATGGGGTTTCGAGAATAAGAGAAGAGTGCAAAAATAAGCACTCCCGTAATGATATTTTGTTTTGGGCTTTTAAAATAACTGGGCGATAATGTTCAATGCGATCGCGGATAAGGGATTGCGATCGCGGAGGTAGCTGGGTTTCACTCTCTGCGATCGCGGAGAGAGGAATGCGATCACAGAGAAGCTGGACTACACTCTCAACGATCGTGGAGAGAAGAATGCGATGCGATCGCGGAGCATCCGGATCTCCTACACTGTGATCGTGGCCCCACCAATGCGATCGCATAAGGCATCAGACCCCTCCCCCACTCTCAACTCTACGCGATCGTAGCTCAACCTATGTGATCGCATAAACTAAGCTACCAGACACCAGAAAACTCACAAATTTTTGATTCATGAATCTTCCCTCTTTACTGTCTTTGGTCATTCCACCGGTGCCTCTTCATATAACTAAAGAGACTCGAGCAACCATTTCCTTTCATCTCGTGGGTGATCTGCTCGTATCTGTTATGACTCGTGTCTCTTTTAATGCACCTCTTCAGTTGTTGCTTTTCTAGTGATCCATGTGTCTTTCCATGTCAACCACATACTTAATATCACATGTAATATTTATTTTTACCAATACAGATAGTCCCCCCACTTACCAATTATTCAGCAATTGAATATTTGGGAAGTGGATCACATTTGTGGGGGAAATGTTTTGACGTCGTTTCTCATGTACCATTGTATCTTCTTCAAAACAAATGCGTCGTGTGTCACTTCCATTTTATGCATGTGACATGTGGCAGTCATCGATGCAACTCCTCTACGTGTTTTAGAGCCTTTTTGCAGCTGCGTCAGTCACGAAGTGACTGTCTTATAATGACGTTTCCATCATGACCCCATTTACATGACGATTGCTTCTTCATATAAATACCTCATTTGTCTTCACTTTCACAAAATATATTCTACAGTGTTCTTGGTCTTTAATAGTATTTGTTCATCATCACGTACTATCTTCACATTCAACCATGTCTTCTTCAAATCCTGACCCCAATAAAGTTGTTATAGTAGATGAACTTCCCTTTTCGTCTGCTCCTATTAATAGTTTAGGGTCTGTTTCTATACGTGGTTCTACTTCTCAACCTAGTACTACTCCTCCATCGTTTTCTAGAACTAGGACTTCTTCTTCACATAAATATTCTGCTAGAAGTAGGGATTCTAATGAACCGCTTCATGAACCCATTGTTGATGAGATCATTCCCGCTAAACTTTCCTTTTTTTACTGATAGAGAGTCGATTAGAAATCAAGTTACTTCCATGACTTCTCACAATTGTGTTGATGTTTACCCTTCCCATATTATTGAGGGTTTAGTTTCTCTTGTGCGGAGAGATTGCTATTTGAAATTTGACTTCCCGATTTTAGTTCCTAATGCAAATCAAAGGATAACTTCCTTTAAAGCTCGTTATTCTTTTGTGTATACATATCCCTTTACCTTGTGTTTTAGACCTCCTATTGACACAGTTATCATCGAGTTTTGTCATTTCTTCAATGTTTGTTTAGGACATATTGGTCCCACTGTATGGAGGGTTGTGGAATACCTTAGATACTTGTCAAACTTGGCCTCTTTACCCTTCACATTTTATCATCTGATTCATCTTGACTTTCCCAAATTATTTCGCCATGGGATTTTTACTCTCGTGGAAAGGTTTAATAGGGTTTTGGTTAGCTCTGAAGATGACAAGGATCGTGGATGGTATGCCTGATTCGTTGACGCTCCCACAAGAGGGTTAGTGGGTGAAGAGAACATGCATTTTTCCAGAAAAGTGTAATTGCACGTAAGTTTATTTTCTGGTCTTTTTCTTCTTCTCTTTTCTGTGAAGAACTTATAATTTCATAAATGTTTTGTTTTGTTTTCTTTTTCAGCAACCACAGAAACTGTTGAGGAGATTCCAGATTTCCGTGGTTGGGAAAAAAAATTGTTAAGCGTTGCTCCTATGGAAGAAAGGTCATGGAAATACCTTTCTAACAGGTTTGGATGGAAAGTGAAGACTCATGGTAACTTTCTCTTTCACTTTCTACCTTGCCTCCATATTTATTTTGGAACTTATTAACCCATTTCTTTACTAGGGTTTCCCATTCGGGGTGTGAGTGTTGCATCAATCACTGCTTCGAGACTCTTTCTATCAATGGCTCAAGAGATAATCTTGAGTTCTTCAACAAAAAGAAAAGCTAATAGAACACTGAACTCCAAAGATGAAGAGGAATGAGATGAAGGCTCGTTGGTTCTTAAGCCTCGAGCTAGGACACGTATCATTTTAGATGATGAAGCTACTCCACCTCCTAGTTTTGTTCCCATGCCCAAGCCTGAAGGTGCTACCATAGTGAGTTCTGACGAAGGGACGCCTGCCGCACCCCATGACTCTACTAAACAAATCTTTTCTCGTGGGTTTGATGAAGAATACTTTGGCTTATTTCTGAGGAAACGTCTCTTGCCTCTTTTCTCGTGTCTGCTCCAGTTGACCCTCAATTTCCCGCACGTGTTGTTGTTGCCATTTCTTCGTCCGTGGCTATTTTGACTTCCCCTACTGTTACAACTTTCCATGTTGAAGTTGGTTCCTCTAGTAAAAGTAGTGTTAATGAAGAAAGTTACCATCGAGATTCCTGATGGTAATCTTTTGAAGAAATCTGGCCAAGCAGATGTATGGCTAAAACCTTTGATTGGCCCAGTTGAGAAGTCAAAACTGGAAAGCCACAACTCTTTAACATGGATGAATGATATTGTGCATTCGTCTTTAAAGGTATAAACCTTGGCCTTTTATTTTACACGTGATTTCTTTTTTACTGGTATCACATTTCCCTTTTTCATTGTGTAGATCAACCTCATCGGCACGGAGATGATGAAGAGAATCGTCCAAACAGAGCAGTTGATGAATGATTACCACACGGAGGCGGACAACTAGAATGAGCAGTTCGAGGGTCTTCATCTTGATAAGGAGGTCTTAGAGGAAGAAAAGTGTACCTTAGAGTAGCAGTTGAAGGTAATGGCAGCAGAGTAAGAAATTGAGAAAGCCTCATCCAATCAGGAGGGCAAAGATAAGAATCTTCTCGAGTCTTCATTTGCTGAGCAACTTTCCAAGGCTTCTGCAGAAATTAGGAGTCTAAAGGAATTGTTGAACCTAAAATAAGCTTACTTTGTGGATCTTGTTCAAGCGCTCGCACAAACTCAACAAGAACTTCGTGTATCCTCTGACATGGTTTAATTTTTAGAGAGATCTCTTGCCCCCCTATAGGCTTCTTACGATGCTGCCTTGAATGGGGAGGAATTAAGAGCTGAGGTTGAGCAGTGGGAAAGAGATAATGAAGCCATTGAAGATAAAGTTGTTGTTGATGTTAGTTGGGATTTCTTGAACACACGCCTCGAAACGATAATGAAGGTAAGCTGGGAAGTCTTTGACTTAGCTGCTGAAATTGTAAAGACTAAAGAGACAATTGAAATAAACCTAGCAGAGTCAAAGCTTTTCTTCACCTGAGGTTGGCATTCCCGAGGGTGATGAAATTGCTCCCGGTGAGGCTGTTGTTCAACCTCCTTCTGCTCAAGTTGTTCTTCTTTCTGTTGATGATGCCATTCTTCATCCTACTTGTTCAGTTTCTACCCCTTAGTGAAAATTTAAAAAAATTGAAATGTTGTTTTTTTTATTGGTGGAGTGTTTAGAGATTTACCCCTGGTCCTATTTGGGGGTTTTAGTAATGTTTTGGAAAGTGTTACCCCTAGTCTGTTTTGGGGTTTTTTGTATAAGATAGTTATGTTGGAACTAAGTTTATACTTAGTTTTAACCAAGTTATTATAATATCATTTTCTAAGTTTTTGTTCAACTCTGTTGATATTTTATTTTGAGTTTACGTACTACTCTCTTATTAGGCATTAAAAATGCTTTGGTACTTCTTGACTTTTTGAAACAGGCACAAATTATAAAAGAGGGCCCTTTTATAAACGACACTTAATGAAGAAGACGTCTCAACTTCATAATGGTGTAAACGTACGGAAGAAGAAATAGGAACACACATGTTTCTTTGAATAACTTTGAGGAAGTTTTGTATTATTTGAACATTCGAATTGTATAATACTTTACATGTATTCAAATATCATCTACAACTCTTTCGTAATTGTTTTCTTTACAACATATTTTACAAAATTCAAGGGTATATCTGGCAACCCATGACTAAATATTTCCTTTAACCTAAACATTCGTAAGATATTGAAATTTACATCCACGGGTGTATTCTTCATACGATTTTGAATCAGTCTTGCGTTTTTCGCTCTTGACTCTGCTCTTAACTTTCGATTAGTTGGGTAGGTCCTTAGGCTTGACTTCAATTCTGACTTTTCCAGTCTTCTTTTCCTTCCTTATATATATTCCTCCAAGTGTTAGAGTTTTGAAGTATGAAATCTCAAGCACTTGATTATTCTTTCAATGTGGTCCATTTCCTGAAAAGGAAAAACATGAGGGACTCGGAGGTATGTATATTTAGATGATGACTGCTTAACCATTTATATTTCCATCAGAAAGGTTGTAACCCTAGATCGGGAATAATGTTGCTTCCGCGTGTCTTTCAGGTCTAATATCATTATTTTGAGTGGGTGAGCTTTTTGCCTATCATCTAAAATTGTTAGTATAATCTTAAATGTACAAAACAAAAAATGTAATTGAGTGATACCTGACCGTGGGTATTTCTTTTGCTCAGAAATAATATTTCTTCAAATGAACAACATTCCAACTCGAGGGTAAAACCTTGCCATCCATGTTTCTAACTCGTAGGCACCTTTTCCAGCAATACCTCGAACTTTGTAAGATCATTCCCAATATGGATTTAACTTTCTCGCTCTAATTGTTTTTGTTGATTGGAAAACCTTTTAAGAACGAAGTCCCCAATTTTGAAGTATCAAAGGTGAGCCTTTTTGTTATAGTAACGCTTTTTTGTATATAGTAACGCTCTGTGATTTTCTTTTGTGCTGTCATCCATATTAAAGGTTCTTCTCTTCTTTGTTCGAGTAAATCCAAATTTGTTCTTAATTCTTCGTTGTTTGATTATTCTGTTGCCAATGTAAATCACGTGCTTGGTTCTCCTATTTTTCAATTGGGATTAAAGATTCTGAACCGCACACAAGCAAAAATGGTGTTTCTCCCGTAGCTATTTTTGTTGTGGGCCCATAATACTTCTGGTAACTCTTCAGGCCAATTCCCTTTTGATTTGTCTAGCCTTTTCTTCAAATTATTGATGATAATCTTATTTGTCGACTCAGCTTGTCCATTTGCCACGGGATGATATGGTGAAGAGGTTATTCGTTCGATTTTCCAACTTTGAAAGAACTCTGTGATTTTCGAGCCTATAAATTGTGAGCCATTAGCACACACGATTTCTTTTGGAGCTCCAAACCGGCATATAATATTTCGCCAAATGAAATCTTTCACCTCCTTTTCTCGTACCTGTTTGAAAGTTTCTGCCTCTACCTATTTTGAAAAGTAATTTGTTAACACTAATAAAAACCATACCTTCCCTTTAGCTTGTGGTAAAGGACCAACTATATCCATTCCTAACTTCATAAATGGCCATGGGAAAATAATCGTATGTAATAATTCAGCATGTCGATGCATATTGTTGGCGTATCGTTGACATTTATAACACTTGGCTAGAAACTTTTATGCATCCTCTTCCATTTTGGGCAAGTAATATCCTGCCTTGATTAATGTTTTAACTAAAGATCTACCACCTGCGTGATTTCCGCAATGTCTCTCATGTACTTCTTTCATCATGTATTTTGTTTGATTAGGTCCAAGGCACCTTGATAAAGGACCGCCAAAACTTTTTCAATATAAATTTTCTCGAATTAAACAATAACGAGCAACTTTTCGTCGAAGCAATTGAGATTCTTTCTTGCCTTCAAGTACGATTCCGTACTGCAAAAAATTAACAATCTCGTTTCTCCAATCCAGGTTAAATTATTAAAGCTTAACTCATGTTGTGATGACCCAAAAGGTCATCCTAAGTAATTCTAGCTAAATCTGTGTTCCGAGGCCCCGAAAGCTTCCGTTAATATCACCTCGACATGCGTGCACAGCCCAGGCGTGTAGACGGGAAGTCTGTATGTTGCAATTTGATGAAAATGGAATTTTATGATAATTTAATGAATAAAGTTGACTTTGGTCAACATTTTTGGTAAACGGATCAGGACCCCTGATTTGACGGTCCCGGAGAGTCCGTAGAAAAATATGGGACTTGGGCGTATGCCCGGAATCGAATTCCGAGGTCCCAAGCCGGAGAAATGAATTTTTAAAAAACATTGTTTTCTAAAAATAATAAAGAATTTTGAAAATGAATTATTAGGTGAAAACCGTGTTACCGGGCCCGTATTATGGTTCCGGAGCCCGGAACAGGTTTATTTTATGTTATGTGACTTCTCTGTGAAGTTTGGTGTAAAACGGACTTGAAATGAGGTGTTCAGATAAAAATCGGAATAATTAAGCTTTGTGAAGTTTTAAGAAATTTTATGAGTTTTGAGGTTTAATTCCTTATTTTTGATGATATTTTGATGATTTAAATGCTTGAATAAGTCCGTAGGATGTGTTGGGAGTCGTGTGTGTTTTTGGTTTTGAGACCCGAGGGCTCGGGTGAGTTCCGGGTAGCTAACGGGATGTGAAAAGTCATGAAAAATCTGGTGTTTAACTGGTTTCTGGTGTCTGGTGTTTTCTAATCTGTGATCGCAGCCCTTGATCCGCGATCACAGATGTCTGTCCAGGTCCCTTCCGCGATCGCATCCCTTCGACCCGCGATCGCATAGTGTGATGTCCCAGTGTTCCGCGATCGCAAACCTCTTCCTGCGATCGCATAGGGTCAGCTAAGCTCTATTCCGAGATCGCGACTCCTCTTCTGCGATCGTAGTGAGTTAGGACCAGACTCTCCGCGATCGCAGCCCCTTTCTTGCGATCGCGATGAACAAAATCGTCCAGTTAACTCCTTAAGTCAAAAACATAATGCTATTACGGGATTTCAACATTCTTCACCTTTTTCCTTCTTCTCCGACCTCCATTGAAGGCCTCCTAGCCAATCCTTCCTCCATAGATTTTAACTCCTATTTCCCCCACTTTTCTTCCATAATTACTAGAAATCTAGGCTTAGAATCATAAAATCAAGTAGAAATTAGGGGTTTTGGATAGAGTTAGGTTGTTGGGAAATTTTGGTGATTTAACCTCAATTTGGGGTCTGATCTTAAAACAAATCATATATTTGAACTCGTGGGGTTATGGGTGATCGGTTTTTGGTCCGAACCTCGAGTTTGGACCAAGCGGGCCCGGGGTCGAATTTTGGTATTTTTTGAAGAATGCTAGAAATTGAATATCTAGGTTGTGAGATTGTGTTATGGAGCCATTAATGATATTATTGAACCAATTATGCCTAGATATCGTAGTTTCGGAGTTGGATTACAAAGGAAAGGCGGTCTTAGAGGGTTGATTGTTATACTTTGGACCGAGGTAAGTGTCTTGCCTAACTTGGGTGAGGGATTAGGTATTGTGTGTTATGTGCTATGTGTTTATCATGTTTAATGTATAGGTGAGGTGACGAGTACCTATACATTGTGAGTCAAGCATGCCCGTGAGTCTATCTTTGATAAAAATTCAGTTATTTCTTCAATGTTCATCATACTATGTAATTGCCTCTACTTGAGAAGTTGATTGTGGGTTGTACTGGTTGTAGAGACTATGAAATGTTGATTCAATTGAGGATCCAAGATTGTAGTATATATAATGAGTTGTTTGGTTATAGCTGAGACCCTTGTCGGGCATTTATTGGGATATTGATTGATATTTTCCCTTTACCGGGTGATTTGAACTGTATTTTTTCAACTATGCTGCATTCCTTACCATACACATTGTCTTGCATTGGTGAGGAAGAGAGTAAAAGCACGAAGGGTGATGCCGTGCCATGTTTACATTTATTGAAAGCGCGAAGGTTAATGTCGTGCCATGGTTACATTGATTACAGCATACATTGCATTGGTGAGGAAGAGAGTAAAAGCACGAAGGGTGATGCCGTGCCATGTTTACATTTATTGCAAGCACGAAGGTTAATGTCGTGCCATCATTACATTGATTACAACATACATTGCATTTGTGAAGAAGAGAGTAAAAGCACGAAGGGTGATGCCATGCCATGTTTACATTTATTGCAAGCACGAAGGTTAATGCCGTGCCATCATTACATTGATTAAAACATACATTGTATTGGTGAGGAAGAGAGTAAAATCACGAGGGTGATGTCGTGCCATGTTTACATTTATTGCAAGCATGAAGGTTAATGTCGTTCCATGATTACATTGATTATAACATACATTGCATTGGTGAGGAAGAGAGTAAAAGAACGAATGGTGATGTCGTGCCATTGTTATCATTCAGACATGTCATTCATACCTTATTGGTTTTCAGTAAATTGTTTCTTTTCTTACTTGATGTTAATTAACTGCTCTATCTTATTGTTTTTCCCTTTATCTGCTCCCGTTCCCCGTATATGACTGTTACTCTTCCTTGCTTTGTTATTTGTATTTTGTGTTGTAGAATAGGACAGGTGAACGTTATTTTCTAAGTCTAGCCTCGTCACTACTTCGGCCGAGGTTAGGCACGGCACTTACTCAGTACATGGGGTCGATAGTACTGATACTACACTGCACTTCTCTATGTTGTGTAGATCCCGCTTCCGGACCCTGTGGACCACTCTGAGGGAGTCACCTTTAGTCCACATCGAGCTTCAAGGTATACCACTGGCGTTCGTGGGCCCTGGAGTCTCTCCTGCTATTAGCATCCTATTGTCTTATTTCTCCTCCCGTTCTAAAGACACTATTGTATTTCCTTTCAGACTTGTATTTAGTATTCTTATAGACAGTCCGTGAGGTTGTGTGTCAGGACCCGAAATCCCACCTTCGAGCCATGACTGCGTCTCACGTTGAACCCGCTAGACAAGCCAACGTTTGAAGTAAATAAAACTCATTAACACAAAATACGAACAAGATAACTAAGGCTTCGATGACCCGTATATGAAACTTAACAAAATAACCAAAATATAACATAGCACTTTTCGAAATAAAACCCATAAACAAATCCCAGAACTAGGGTCACATACTCACGAACTATCTAAGAGATTACTACAAACAAAAGGTCTGAAATAAGTGCATAAGACTGTCTTTGAAATACAAGTAAGACAGAGCTGAAAGTGGAAAGTAGAAGGTGACGCCAAGGCCACGAACGTCTGCGGGTCTACCTCGAATCTCCTGTGTGACTGAATCAGATGCTCCTAACGTCACTGATCTCCGGGTCCGGCTGCGTAGTCTGCACAACATAAAGAAGTGCAGGTGTAGCATCAGTAAAACCGACCCCATGTGCTGAGTAAGTATCGATCCTAACCTCGGCGAAGTAGTGACGAGGCTAGGACCAACACAACATATGTACCTGTGCAATTTTATATATAATAGCAGTAAAAATGGCAACAGAAATATGCAAGTATGACAGATACGGGGTGAACATGCTGGGGAGATAGGGTGACAGTATGCTAGCACAGCAGTACAAGGTAATAAATGAAACGCAAAGACAAGGCAGAAATATAGCTTCTCAAACATATAATGAACAGGAAAGGCACGACATGTCCCCTCGTGCATAACCTCACAGTAACTTGGCACGGAATGTCCCCTCGTGCATATATAATAACATTCGGCACAGAATGTCCCCTCGTGCATATATAACAACACTCGGCACGGAATGTCCCCTCGTGCGACGAATAATAAAACACAAGGCAACAATAATTTGAAATTCAACAAATCGAAGTCTCAAGTGCGTGGAAATATTCAATACAATTCTATTGTCCCGGCAAGGAGAAATCATCATTCACAACATCACAAATGCCCGACAAGGGTCTCAGCTATAACCAACCTCGCATCAGTAATACAATTTCAACAGTGTAAGCCTCAATTGGAGAAAATAACTAAATAACTCTCCATGTCATGAAGCAACATCAAGTATCACTTTAAATTCATAATTTACTCATAGTGCGGGGAATATTAAAAACATAGTAACTTTCATCACAATTGACTCACGGGCATACTTGACCGCAACGCATAGGAACTTGTCACCACGCCTATACGTTGGACATGAGTTGCACGTAGCAAATAAGACTCTATACCTAATCCCTCAAGCTGAGGTTAAGCCAAACACTTACCTCGGCTCCCAAGACAATGCAAGTCAAGCCTCAATCATAGCCTTTCCTCTCGAATCCAACTCCGAATCGGGGATATCTAGACATAATGGATTTATTAACATCAATAAGTACCCAATAAATCAATTTCTAAGCCAAGTTATGCATTTCCTACTATTCTTCCAAGAATACTAAAATTCGACCCCGGGCCCACACGTTTAGATTTTCGAAAATTCATGAAGGAATCAATTACCCGGAGTCTAAGGATCGAAGTTATGTAATTTATTCAAGAATTTATGGCCTAACATGGAAAATCACAAAATTCCTAAGAACCTTAAAGTGTACTACCTAATTCAATGATTTTAGGTGGTTTATTAGTGAATTAAGCTAGGAATTATTGTTAAAATTAGAAGTTTTATGGGGTTTTACTTACCTCTTACAGTGGGTGGTCGTGGAAGGTGATGCCCCAAGCTTGGATGCTCTCTAATGGAGTTTCAAGATGGAAGGAATGAGGAAAACCCGAAATTTTGGACATTTTAAGAGGACTGCCAACAGGGGTTTCCGCACCTGCGACTTTAGGACCGCAGGTGCAGTCTCGCGCCTGCGAGAAAGCGATCGCCCGTGCGGAAAAGTGCCTGGGACCCTAGGCTCACACCTGCGGGGTTGGAAGCCGCACCAGCGGTCCCGCTCCTGCGGAATTTTGGTCGCCCCTGCGGAAAAGTCGCACCTGCGATGGCCTGGACCGTGGGTGCGGTCCCGCATCTGCGGCTGGACAACCGCACCTGCGGTCACACCAGCTGCTGTGCACCAGCAGTTATTTTTGCTGGTTTTTGGCTTCGTGCGGGGTCCGGGAAGCACCTGGGCCCACCCGAGCCCCTGACCAAATATACCGACAAGTCCTAAATCATTAGACGGACTTGCTAGAGCCCACAGAAAACTCAACACAACGCTAAAACTCAAAATCACTCTCCAAAACCCCTGAATTCAAAACATAAGAACTTGGAAATTCTAGAATTCACTTCAACGCGCCGAACCGGCCTAAACCACTCGGAATGACTTCAAATTTTGCTGATAAGTTATAAACAACACAACGGAACTATTCTCGGTCTCGAAATTTCATTTGGACCTCGGGAACATAAAATCACCTCTCAAGCCACATTTCAAATTCTTTAGAAACCCCACAAGTTCATTAACTCCATTTTTCCTCACTTGGATCCGAAACCAATCAAANCCCGGAACCATAACACGGACCCGGTAACAAGGTTTTCACAAAATTATTCACTTTCACAATCCTTTATTATTTTCAGAAAACAATTTTCTTTAAAAATTCATTTCCCAGGCTTGAGGCCTCGGAATTCGATTCCGGGCATACGCCCAAGTCCCATATTTTCCTACGGACCATCCAGGACCGTCACATCACGGGTCCGGATCCGTTTACCAAAAATGTTGACCAAAGTCAACTTTATTCAATTATTCAATTCAAAAAATCCCATTTTTATCAAATTTCACATGGAAGCTTCCCGGCTACCTGCTCGGGCTGCGCACGCATATTGAGGTGAGATTAACGGAGGCTTTCGAGGCCTCGGAACACAGATTTAGCTGGAATTACTTAGGATGACCTTTTGGGTCATTACAATCTCCACCTCTAAAACAAACTTACGTCCTCGAACGGATATAGTAAAGTACCTGAGTCTGAGAAAAGATGGGGGTAATGACTCCTCATGTCGGAATCAATTTCCCAAGTAGCTGCCTCGGCAGGCTGACCCCTCCACTGAACACAGACCGAAGGATAACTCTTCGACCTCAATTGGCGAACCTGCCTATCTAATATGGCTACTGGCTCCTCCCCATAAGTCAAATCCTTGTCCAATTGGACACCGCTAAAATCAAGAACATGAGATGGATCTGCAGTATACTTCCGGAGCATGGATACATGAAACACGGGATGCACTGCGGATAAATGCGGTGGCAAGGCAAGTCTGTAGGCCACCTCTCAAACTTTATCTAAAACTTCAAATGGGCCAATATACCTAGGGCTCAACTTGCCCCTCTTTCCGAATCTCATCACGCCTTTCATAGGCGACACTCGATGTAATACCTGGTCTCCTACCATAAAAGCCAAATATCGAACCCTACGATCTGCATAGCTCTTTTGCATGGACTGAGTTGTACGAAGCCTATCCTGAATAATCTTCACCTTATCCAAGGTATCCTGGACTAAC
>ML243238.1:10047-28016 GCA_005239495.1 Nicotiana undulata
GTTTTCACTGCACAACCAACAAAAATATAAGCTACTGAAATTAATAAATACTTTTCATATAGCTATATCGCTTGACTTACAAGTCGTAATGTGATGGAATTCCATGATGGACGTTTTCACTTAGGTGATGACTACCGGATGTGCCACTTGTAAAATTCATATCCAGCTGGTACCCCCTATTAAATATATGAGCGTTAATACAAATTCAATACACCAAAAATATACATAATTAACACAAATGAAAATTGAAGTTTACCACTCGTCTTGTGAATGTTAGAAAGCATGATAGAAATTATTTTCTCTCTGCTCATTCGCTGGCGGTGATATGTTTAAATCAAGGAAAAGTCTTCTATCCGGAACCTGTCCGGCAAAAATTGCTCCAGAATAACCACCCGATGACTGGGGGGGTATCTCTACTACGCACAACCTCGTTTTTTGGAGCGTCTTCGACCTTCACGTACATCTCCAACATTGTGATTACAAGAAATTTTCGGCATTCATCCGGAGTCCTCAGAAAATCACTCAAAGTTTCATCATCGTCGATGTTAAACTCCGAGTAAAAAGCAACCCTTGCGGAGTGACGGAATACGGATATCTTTCGGTTACTTTAAGTATCACTGAACGTTTTCTCACACTCATTTTTTTGCATGACAACGATATTAATTTATCGTACTCCATTGTAAGTGGCAATTTAACATGATACTGAGCAGGTAAACTGTAGCCCACAGAGTTATTCTCCATCACAACCTCACCCCCTCCCCCCAATATAATGAAACTCTCATTCTACGCTCTTCAGACATAATGAAAAAATGTTGGAGAATTTAACAACAATAAACGTTTGATCAAGAGTTGAATTTTTTTTGGAATGAAATACACTGAAATTGTAACCTCTTCATATAGGAAATGGCTAGCCCGGATTTTTTTTATATATAGCGCCCTAGCAGTGGGCGCTATACGCTGAATTATTGAAGGTAGTATAACGCGGGGTACTTGGGCGCTATACCTGACATGGTAGCTTTTTATATATAGCGCTTAAGTATTGGGCGCTATATATACTTCGATATTTTTTTTACCCTTATTTTTGTTCTTTCAGTCCAAAAACATATTATTTTGGTTCCCAACTCCTTTTTTTGCCGTGTCAAGTTTTTGTGTTTGATAGACACATAAAGTTGTAGTATCTAATAATTACAAACCTCACTTGGAATAGCCAAGTGACAATATTGGACAAGTTTAAATAGCCGTATATATATTTCGCCTTTAATTTATATGGCACATAGTAGATGTGCATAATTGGAACAGAGGTAACTAGTTTTGGTGAAAATACATTTCTCCCTTCACTTTCGTGGATGACTTTCCTTTTTCTTTTTTACTGCAATCAAAAAATAGAAAGAACTGACGAGGAAAGAGGAAAAAGGGAAAAGGAAGAAAGAAAATGATAAACCCCAGTAAAAACCCTTGCGGGGTTTCTATCTTCTGCGGGCTGGAAGTTATCGGGCCAAAATGATCCGGAGTTTGACCCACCAGATTTCAAAGGAAACAGCAGTCAACCTGAGAAGACTGTGTACCACGGCGGCAGCGGCGGTGAAGGAGGAGCAGTGTGAAGGAGACCGGCGGCTCTACCTGAGATTGTGGGCTACAAATGGGTCGGTTAGTGAAACAATAAATGAGTATTTTAGAGAAGGCAGAGTTGTGAGGAAGTATGAACTGAACAAATGCATAAAGGAGCTGCGTAAACATAGACGATATCAACATGCCCTTGAGGTTTAGCCTCTAGAATCTCTTGATTATTAGTACCTCTAACTCTGTTTGAATTGTAAAATGTTTTAGTAATTCGTTTTATTTATTATCAGTTTCGGCACTTCTATGGAAACACTTTATTGCTTATTTATTGAATCAACTCAGCACCTAAAAGTGTTTTCAACACTTGATGCTTATCAACTAATTTTAATCACCTAATCCAGAAGGGCTCCAGGTTTGGTGTCTACTTCTTTTAGTCTAGTTACAGACATGTATATCAGACACATGAAAACTACTCCCTCCGGTCCACAATAAGTGATTTTGTTGTTGTTTTCAGACAAATTAAGAAATCTATCTTTTAACATTAATTAGCGATTAAATTGACCATATTAACCTTTACTATCCCTTCACATAAATATTCCTTAACACATACTTCTAACACTATTTACTCCAAGGGCAATGTAGGAAAAAAATAATTAATTCATTCTTGAAATCTGAAAAAATCACTTATTTTGGGCCACAAAAAAAAGGTTAAAAAATCACTTATTGTGGACCGGAGGGAGTATTTTAGAGAATCCTTAAATTGCGTTAAAGGATAAATTATGAATGAGCTGGTAAAATGGAATTAATATACTTATATAGCTGATCCGACTAAATTAGTGTATTTGCCAGACTTGTGTAGTGTAGGGATAAGTGCGAGATTCTGAGAATTCTTTCACAGAACCTTAAAGTGCTCTGAAGGACTAATTATTTAGTATTGGAAATCAAGTGATTCCAAATAGAGTATAATGTTTGTAGATGATTCATATACCCGACTCTAACTAATTCGGGATTCAGGTGTAGATGCCTGATTGTTATAGTCTCGGAATTGGAACATTAAGTTTAGGATGACAATCTTTACGGCATGGGAAGAGAGAATACTTGGTATGGACAATGGTAAGCTACTCAAATAATGCAGCCCAAGCTTTCAGCTTTTCCAATTCGTAAGCTCAAAAGGGTTATATAACTGTTGGTGTTGTGAATTTCTTGATTGCTTTTTAAAAATAAGAGTATATTGGCACATTATTTCCTCCATTTCATTTCCTTTTCTGAAGAATAACTGCACATGCATGCTTTCAGGCTTAACCAGTTTCTGTCTAAGATGTAAAAATATCAAGAAGCAACAAGCTTGTCTTAAGAGACAAACTGTTAGCATGTAATGGAATGAATGCCCTGAATATAGTGGAGTGTATATATCAGATTCTCATAGTAGACCCCAACTAGTTTGCAATAACTGATAAGGCATAATTGATTGTTATGTTATAACCCTAGTGAGAACAAATGGAGTTGGATGTTGGAAAACTATCAGTAGTCAGCAGTACGAATTCTACAGCAATGTCACTTCAGGGTGGGAAATGGTAATCATATAAGCTTTTGGAAGGACAAATGGTTAGGAGGAACATTACTGAGAGAAGAATTCCCAAGTTTGCATCATATAGAATCACATCCAGACTTGAGCATTGCACAAAAATAGAGCAGACAACACATAGGACTTGAGTTTCAGAAGAAACATGCAAGAATGATCGCATTAAAAGGAGCCTGTGTAACACAAGATAACCTCATCAGAGGAAATTTCCGGCATGCTAACAGATGTTACATGCATCAGCAAAGCTCAGAAAGTCACCTACCTCTCCACTGTACATTTGCTGCTGATCTATGGAGTATGTTCTACTGCTTTTTTGGACTCGGTTGGGTAATGCTTTTCAGTCTTAAGGAGGTTTTTGAAAGCTGGAGTCTATGGAGAGTTTATAAAACCTTCAAAGAAATCTGGAAGAGAATCCCAGCATGTATCTTTTGGTGCTTATGGATAGAGAGGAACAGAAGATATTTTCATGGAATCTCAACTCCTAATTACTTCTTGAAGGCTAGATGTCTGGCAAATATCGTTAGTTGGTCTAAACTGACCCCTGTAAATAACATTGATCAAATTTGGATTTTGTTAGCTTCCTAAACATAAGGTAACTGAACTGGAGCTAATCAAATCTCTTTTGTAACCTGGAAGCTCTATCCTTGTGCTCTTTTGCATCTTCTTGATGCCATTTAATGAATCTACTTACTCTATCAAAAAACAAAAAGAAGCTCTAGTTAGAAGTTTGGAGTTATGCTCCACAGAGGAGATAAATTTCCTGTCACAAATGCATTATATGTTTCTATCAACTGCTTGCGAGAAAAATGTTTGTGCAGACATAGTAAAGTTATGCCTTCCAGTTGGAGTATATCCACATCAAAGTGATTTTGAATGTTCCAATGTATTGATGCAGATAATGTGCTGGATGGAGAGGAGAGGTATAAAATTGTCGTTTGGTGATTATGGAGTACGGTTAGATCTCATAGCAAAAGTTGAAGGAATAACTGCAGCTGAAAATTACTTTGGCAGCCTCTCACCTTCGATGCAGATTCAAAGCACTTATGGAGCACTCTTGCATTGCTACTGTGTTGAAAAAATGACAGACAAGGCATTGTCCCTCTTTGAGAAAATGGATCAATTGAATTTTGCATCTAATTCATGGCCATTCAACAATCTTATGTCCTTATATATGAGACTAGGGCAACCAGAAAAAGTACCCCCCTTGATACAGGAAATGAAGAGAAGAAAGGTTCCACTGTGTACATTTTCGTATAGTATCTTGATGAATAGCTATTCTTGTCTAGATGATATAGAAGGAGTGGAAAGAGTCTTTAAGGAGATAAAGCAGGAGAATGTAGAGGAGTGCGATTGGACCATATATAGTAACTTGGCTGTTGCTTATGTTAAGGCTGGGCTTCACGACAAAGCTGAGTTAGCTCTAAAGAAGCTTGAGAAAGAGATGGGACCTCGTAATCGTGAGGCATACCACTATTTGATTAGTTTGCATGCCGGAATATCTAATCTTGTTGAGGTTTATCGTATTTGGAATTCTCTAAAGTCTGGTTTCTTGGAAACAACCAATTCTAGTTATCTTGTCATGTTTCAGTCCCTCAGTAAACTCAATGACATGGATGGTTTAAAGAAATGCTATGAGGAATGGGAATCGAGCTGCCCTAGTTACACTATGAGGCTGCCAAATAATGTCATTAGTGCTTATCTGGGAAATGACATGCTACATGATGCGGAGGAACTCTTTCTTCGTGCTTTGAAGCGATCACAAGGACCTTTCTTCTTGGCTTGGGAAATGTTCATAGCATTCTTTTTGAGGCATCGTCGAATCGATCTTGCTATGGAGTGCCTGGAAGCAGTTGTATCCCTTGTAAAGGAGAATGAATGGCAACCAAAATGTGAAACAATAAATAAATTTCTCGAGTATTTTGTAGAAGAGAGAGATGTTGGTGGTGCTGAGGAGTTCTACAAGTATTTGAAAAAGCTGAATTGTCTTAGTAGTAATATATATAGTTCATTGCTTCACACTTACATAGCTGCCAACAGAACAGCAGACGATATGCTAGTGAGAATTAAGGATGATGGAATTGAAATGAGCTGCGAGCTCGAAGGCTTGCTTAAAAGGGTTTGTCCTGAATAATTTAAAGGATATGCCCATATGGTTTTGTTTCTTTTCCATCCTCTTTTTGTATAGGTACGTGCCTCTATATCTTTAAAGAAGTACATGAAGGATTCCAAGATCTTTCCTCAAACATACTCTGGTAATCCTTTCATTTCTCGTTTTTTCAGATTCTTTTCTTCTACTCAGACTTAAATACTCTCCATGCACCTGTCTTAGCAGCCTCAGTGAACTTGACATGTTAAATGACATGTTATTAAAAGCCATCACTTTGTCGCTTAAAGCAAAGCAATATGAAGGAAGCAATTTTCGCTTCATGGGTGAGGCCATGCGCTTCAAGTAAGGAGGCGCAAAATAATCCAAAGAAAAGCAGCGATTCTTTGAAGCTCAACTTTGAGGAGTTGGACCAATATTGACATTACTGTATATTGGATGTTGAAATAAGTTATTTTAATAGCAGCTTGATTGTTATAGTACTAAAATCATGGATGTTTGTCATTTTTTAATTATTTTATTTTATTTTAAAATCGTGCGCCTCATTTCAATGAAGTCTTCGCTTGCTTTTTCTTTAAGTTCCATAGATTTCATTGTTTTGCGCTTTTTTGAACACTGCTTAAACATTGTCTTAGCAAGGTTTGTGTAATTTCATATCTTTATTGAGAGAAAATTGCTCTTATTCAACTGTTATTAATATTCTTCACGCGCTTGCAGTTTCGACCCTATAATTTTCCGCCTTTATTTCAAATTCCATGCATTGCCAATTAAATATAATGATTTTCAGTTTCTGGATTCATGTTATGGCATTGTAGTATAGTAATTCTGCTCTTCCAGTTCATGCGTTGCCAGCTTTCTTCCTACAGCTTGGTGGCATTTGGCATTTCACATTTTAAGTTCCATCAGCAAAGGATACATATACAGAAGTGTGTGTGTGATATATATATATATATCACACACGAGTCCTAGTGAAAAATTTACCGACTTTTATGCACAACTTAGTCCTTGCAGAGGAAGATGCAAAAATGTAGCTGCACTGTTTTAACTTTATAAAAACACTAGCGAACTAACCGCGCTTCGCGCTATTATAAAAGATATCAATTTAGAAATAACATTTTATAATGCGATTAATATCTAAAAACTTTAGCGGCATTTTAAAAAATGAATTTTACACGTTTATTTTATGAAAATTGTATATGGTAAAGCAAATTGTACTAAAATTATTATCACAGAATCAAGTACGAGTTACTTTGTTAAATTAGGATTAATCATCTTATTCTGTCATCTGAATATATGAAAATATTTTTTTAACAAAAATTTAAAAAATATTGTTTCCTTTGATTTCACTCTTATTACAAAAAATTTCTGAATCTATCTTCATTTATAAAATGTTATATTCTTATTTCTCGTATAATTAATTTTATGCATTATTTTCTTGTATAGTGCAAGTATATAGACTTCTTTACATACATAATATTCTTCGATATATAATATTCTTTAATTTAAGTTGGTACGTATTTTTTTTTTAATTTTTCCTAAAAAAGTTAAAGTTTTCTACTTTTATCGCTTTGAGAAACAAAGGTTGCTACAACCTCACCCAAACCCATACCCTTTTTTTTGTAAATAAAAAACTCCCATCACCGATTTGAGTTATGTACAAATCTGAAAAACAAAGTCTGCTATAATAAAACCTGAATTTCTCTAATTTAATAGTGATGGAGTGTTGTATATTAAAATGAGGAAAAAAATCCATATTTTTTTTCTTCTTGTTTTTTTTAAATCATTATAATAAGAAAATAACCAATCATAATGCAGGCAAACTCCTATTTCATTAATGAAAGTTAATGTTGTTCTTATCATGTTCGGCTGTTTGGAATATCATGAAAGAAGAAAATAATTGTAAACTATTTACCAGAAATTACGTAGCCATTTGCATTTAAGAGAAAGTAACATTGAACTTCTAGGCATAAAAATATTTGGTGTTCCTTTTCCATTGCTCCGTTTGTAAGATGAATTTTACACATGGTATGAACAACAATTCTCTCTTATGTAAATCGCATTGGTGGAAATCCACCTCCAAAATACAGATTCTCGCCTAAAGCTCTGTAACTAAGCCACCAGCCAAAGTCGACACCAATGGTGCTAATGTAACTCTCAAGATTTGAATCATTCTGAATCAAAGAAATACAAATAACAATCACAACCTATTTTCTTTTATAAAATTATTAAACTTTACAAAGTACCAACAAAAATAGTTGAGAGGCTTCTCCTTTTTCTAATTTCTTTTTTAGGATTTTTTTCTTAGTGTTAATTAGTTTATCGTCTTCCTGGGTTGATATAGATAAAACTTTATTTAGAACTATAAAACAACAACATCTAACTTACTGTTATTTAGCTGCGTTGAGAGGTGAAGTCAATGTCATGCACAAGAAGCTCTGTATAAATAGACGCAAAGAACTTTGTGTGGCCTTTTGAGCATGTCAGATGAAAGACATCAACATTCCATCCATGAGTAACTATATTGATTACTCTGGGTTCTTTGCAGCTTCTTCAACCAAGGTTTTGTATGTGTCAGTGAAAGAAAACCATGATTGGGTAGTTAATCTTTCCTTTACTTTCTCCCCCTCAGAGAACCAATAAACTTCAGAAAATAAGGTTTACTGTTTTGATACTTGCATACATTCAATGGGATAGGGGCTGATATGTTTTATTTGGTAAAAACTTTTCAGTTTTTTCAATAAACTAAGTAACCGTTGGTTTGGTTTTGTAAACGTCTGGTCTTCTACTAAGGCAGCCGTTGGTGTTTTTATTAATGGCTATTAGTTTTTTTTTTAATGTAGGATAAAGAGGATAAAAAGGAAGAAATATTAAAAAAAAAAAAGGAGGAAAAAGATAAATTGAATCCCTGCTTTTCTAGAGGTGCCACACCACCTCTCCAAGATCCCAAAATAATGGATAGTTACATGATTTACACAGAGTTCTCAAAAGAGCCTTTCAAGTTGCTCCTTTTAGTTGCATGACATTTACACTACTGTGTCTTGAGATCTGAAGTCACATAGCAACCATAGTTTTGACGCCATTCCAACACAAAAGAGAAAACTGTCAAAAACCAAAAAGGAGAGAGGGAGAGAGAGTGTAATTTTTTTCTTTTCACAAAAAAAAAATAGAGTCAAGAATGAGCTTCATAGCTGATCGACGTTACTTCAAAAGCAATAAGGTTATCTGATCACGAACTCCAACTATAAGTGTAAATTGCAAAAGACATCTTAGGTAAAAGAAGCAAACGTGTTACCTAGTTCCAGGAAGAAAAAAGTTGCAAACTGGTTTTTGCCATCTGCAGGAACTTGGCCCTGTTCTAAAGATTGTCCATTGGTGTAAAAGCGATGTTCTTGGTTCTTGAAACTCTATGCCCAACAAAGATGGATATACAAAAAGCTACTACTGAAAAGAGAAGAGAGAATGCTGTAGCAGTGTCCCAAGTATTTCTTTGTGGCACATCAGTGAGCTCAGAACCATCTTGCAAGATATCCAATGGTATCCAATTGCAGCTAACTGAAAAGTGACCCGATCCGTGCCATGGTTTTCCATCTATGGGGTACCAAAATGCCACAGACATCTTGCTTGTTTTGCCAATTGTGAATTGAACGTCCTGTAAAAAGTCCACGTCCAACCACAATCAATCAACTTTGCGTCAGTAGAAATTAAGGAGCTGGTTTCGAAGAGAGTTGTAATGTAAATAACAAATGCATGCAAGCAGAAAGAATTCTGTATAAAAATACAAGGAAATGTGTTCTACTCCAACATCTACTGTCGAAGTGATTTTCAATTGTAACAGCACTCCATCAATTACTATTGTCAGGTTAGCACTTCATTACCTGTTGAAGGCGATCCATTGTTCTGAGTGGCCTGGAAAATTCAAAATAATATGCACCGGATTGATTGCTGGATGAATATGGGCTGTCATCCTTAACAAAACCTGTTTCAACTTTAAGAGTTAGTGTTGGAATAAAGGTAGTAAAAGGCAAGGAGCTGTAAGGCGCAGTAACTAACAAACAACAACAAAAATTTTGTTAAACAGGCTTCCTAACACAATTCGCTTGATAAGTCAACATCCTTCATAATGTGAAGCCACAGTGGAGCAATACAGATTAAAACAACACAAACAAGGGCACTGGCTGAGACACATGTTATTTTCCTCTCTTTCTTTCTTTGGTAAGTAAGAGATTTTCCTGGAAAACAGGCGCAAGATGGTGCTGGTATATGTACAAAGCTAAGCATACAAAAACCCAGTCCGTTTGTTGAATCTATAGGTGATCGAGGAAGTCATGTAAAGGATACACTCTGTTCTCCTCACTCTAAATACAGCCTTCCAAAACGTCGCTACCGTATGACAATCATGTATACTTGGACATCATTACACATTTAACATTTAAATATCTCTTATTCCCTGCATTATTGTGTTTATCACAGATACCTAAGTTAAAAGAGCATTCTATCTCAGCGAAATCTAAACTGTTCTTCTGTGGTATGGCATAGATATCTCTACTGATTACAGAAAAACTCTTCCCAGTCTTTAGCTATGTTATCTTAGAATGCAGGAAAGGCGTACAGAGTCTCTATCCTATCCTTGGATTAGCATGGATAAGGAAAAGAACTTCACTAAGATTTTCACAACTTAACTGATAAAATTGCTGTTTCAACAACACCGCATGTGGTAGGAGAACAATAAGAAACTAATGGACATATAGCTCCTGGGAATGTTTGTTCATGTTCGACATAGGCTTCCAACAAAAAAAAAAAAGATTACTTGTGTTCTCAATTTATCATCTTCTGCAATTAGTCCCAAATATATATTTAGTCTCAGGAATTTTTTCTAGAAAGATCTATGTGGATAGAAGTAAATGTTGAGATGAATTTACTACTGTGTTCAAAGTTAGTTCCCTTGGATTCCTCAGGAGTACCACCAATCAATTAATCAATAAACCATCACTCCATCGAAAATTAGTTCGGGCTGACTATATGAATAATCTGTATTCATTCTTCTCTTAAGCAAAATTTTCGCCTCAAATCTGGTGTCCAGGTGTTCTCAACCAATATATATGGAAGTGAAGTATAACAAAAGTAACAACTCAGATATTTCATTCGTGAAAAGAAATACATTTCAAAAGGTGTATAACAAGGGTATCAACAAAAATAACCCAGTGTAGTCCCACGAGTGAGGTCCGGGAAGGGTAGAGTGTACGCAGACCTTACCCCTGCCTTTAAAAAGGCCCAGAGGTTGTTTCCGGTAGACCCTCGGCTCAGGAAGGGAAAAAGGGAGGGGCAATAATAAGCAACCCAATCTGACAATCGAAGCGAAAATACAAAACTAACACTAAGTAATGCAATCAGAAAACCGAAACAAAGGCAGCAACAAGTAATAACAGAAGTCTAGGGATACGAAAATACACGAAAGACACTAAGTGATGTATCAAAGCTACTGTTACAAACAAGGACAACACTCGGCTACCTAACCCTTTACTTTTATTCTCAACCTCCACACCTTCCTATCCATGGTCATGTCCTCAGTTAGCTGGATCAACGTCATATCCTGCCTAATCTCCTCTCCCCAATACTTCTTCGGCCCACCTCTACCTCTCCATTAGCCCTCCAATGCCAGCCTCTCACACCTCCTCACCCGAGCATCAGTGCCTCTCCTCTTCACCTGCCCGAACCATCTAAGTCTCGCCTCCTGCATCTTGTCCTGCACAGGGGCCACGCCCACCTTCTCCCGGATAACTTCATTTCTAATTCTATCTAACATGGTATGTCTGCACATCCATCTCAACATCTGCCTTTCAGTGAAGTGCTATTACTCCATGAACATTCCATCCTTAACTGGTACCATTTCAAAGTCCAATGTGGTGTCTGTGGAAGTTCAGTTGAGAATGTGGAAAGAGAGAAGTTTGTGCAACACAGGAAGAAGATGATGACGACGTTACAGGATCAATGTGTTAGATCAATGATATCAAAACAGCCAATTGAATAGCAGTAGTGTAGAAAGTCGGGGAAGCTGGCTTATCATTCAGTCTTTTAAAACTGTTATCTGAACCGAAGTGGGTTGTATTTCCCTGTTCACTCAGAACCATCTGCTTGTGAACCCTTCTATGTTTCAGGTCAAATAAAATAAAGATTTGTTCTATTCTAATCCCTTTTGTAACTTCCTACAAGTATGGTATCACGACTGTTCTATTCCTGAATGCATGTTTTGGAACTTCTAGTTCATAAAAAATTCAGAAAGCTTCCTAATATATTTATGCCTCATGCTATAAGCTAGAGAAGAAAGCAGCTTTATTTATTTTTATTTTATTTTTTTGGAAAAGAACAAGTAAAATGTACCGACCTGAAAAAAATTTCAGGGATTAGAAACCATATGTTCGTTTACCTGAGTGATGAGTCAAGCTACTGTGCCACCAAGTTCCTTTCCAATCATTCTGTGCACTAGAATCATTCGCTGTTATACAAGGAGAAATCAATAGGCAGACCACAGAGAAAAAGAGGAGACAAAAAGCTGTTGAAACATATGCGATAGAATTCTGCAGTCTGGATGCTAGAAATTAAAATGGCTTTCCCAACAACACTTTCAGCTTGAGATCAGCTAATTACCAAATACCTACCATGAAAATAAAGAAGAACGACATGTCTGCATCTAGAAAGCAGATAGGCTGCAGTTTCCACCAGATTTTGCTCATATTAATAAGTAAATAACAGCTTCTACAATATTTGGCGGTCAAAGTGAGAACCGGTGACCATATACGTGATCAATGTGTGAGTGTGAAAACCCGCCATGTTTCACTTGAAATGTATTTACTCCTATGACATATCTTGCTCCGCATCAGAATTCAACCATCAAAAACAGTGATGGTCATTTTTCTGTATATTCTTCAAGAGGAAATTGCACTACTGTACAGCAGAGAATTATCTTACATCCCAGTCAATTTTACTCGGACAAAATTTGCAGGTTGTTGAAAACAATGTAACAACCCATTTTTATTTGCAATTTATTTCCTCATGAAAAGTAGACCCATTGATACTCAGTGAAGGAAGGACAAACACATTTGTACACTATTAAGCAATAGTTCCCATTAAGCGCGGAGGTGGGGGTAGGAGAGTTAAGCACAGACTTAGTTCAAAAATGAGAGAAGACACAAAATCAAAAATCACAGAACGGCACACAAACACAGACAAAAATACTATTGTTGTAAAACAAAAGGCTTGTCCTAATCCTAACAATACAAGATCTATACCAAAATACTGGTATAAATGTTCCACATCACGATAACAAATACAACTAATATGCATCAGTCCACGACTTCCTCACTACTTGATGAGTTTTTTTGTAGTTCTATGTTAATTTTCATGTCCCACTACAATAGAATGCAACGATACCATTCAACTATGATCTATCCTATCCAATTTACAGATGTTGAGATAAAGCTTGAAGCGTCCTTAAAAAAGGTTTCCAAAACCATACCTGAAGGACCAATTCCATCTAAGTAGCGGCAGTGTGGGTTCCAACCATATAGATCAACCAAATGACCAAACCTGTCCTAGTGTGCCAAAAGGTATGAATTAGTACTTCTTGACTAATTTAATGGCACAAAATGTACCGTAAAATGCTACAAAACGTGCAGAACAACTTGGTTCACCTGTCACCTCCATTTCCCTCACTGTTGTCTACCGGGTTGCCTCCATATAGTCTTCCAGGAATTGCCTTTCCTATTGAGAAATGCATCAGGTCAACTTCGTGGCCCTTGCATGTCTTGTTCGTGCAAGAATCAGGTCCCTCTTCACACTCTCCCATCTTGGAGGTATAAAGTACAAGAACTTCTCAGATGTTATTCTCATATGCATTTCATAATATTTAACAAGAAGAGGGAAATATAAAAGGAAAAACATGAAAGAGAAATGGAACAGATACTGAAGCCACTTACTCTATGATAAGATGCATTTTCACCAATTTGGAACATAATAGCGACAGAGGCAGCCTTGTTACTGTATCTGAAGCGAGCAACAAAAATGTGAGAATTAAGATCTCAAACAAGAAAAAAGATGTCAGACTTTGTTTGAGAACCAACAATAAATAATTTGCCTCCTACAGTCAGATGAACTGCAAAGATGATGGTGACAAGTGGGAAGAGAGTGAAGAAGAAGGCAAGAGAGCGCAAACGAGCCTTTGTTATTCCAGTCAAAACTCAATCATTACCCAATTCATGTGGTTTCCCATAAATGATCAAGCTGCTAAAGCGTTAAATCAGCATAAGCATATTAGGTAACTGGATGACAAGAAAATACAGCCTCTTGCACAAGTTACTTGTTACCCTTGCGGTCTGACCACATTTAATTGATCTTACTACTTACTTAATTGAAGAGTCTCCACCTTTAAACTAATCAATCAATCAACCTATTGTCCATGCCTCAATCCCAAACTCCACTAATGTGAGCTTCACATTATTCTTTCCATGTCCGAATAAAGGAGGACATTGCGAGTTAATGGCAAACTTGAAATAAGTCATGAAATCAAGAATCCACCTCTAAACTAATCCTCCTTTAAATCTTTTATAACTTAAATGTGACATTTCTTCGAATATCATCCTCTACCCTTTCTTCCCTTCCTAATTAAGCAGGAAATACAAATCGCAATAAAGCACGATGGTCTCTTTTCTATGATTTGAAAAATCCATACCCTTCAGAATATGTGTAATCCCCTTCGACTTGCAACATGAAGAAAACCTCTTTGCCATCATGTGACGCCTGCAAAAGAACAAGAGAAGCTTGTGCTAAAACTCATCTCAGTAAATACAATCATCAATCAATCAATCAACTATGCCTCAATTCCAAGCAAATCAAGTGGCCACACAAATCATTTCTAACTATTCCTCTTTATTCAGGGCTAATTTCAACAAAATTATCTTGTTGTCAAAAAAAAAAAAAAGGAACAAACACCAAACTTGGTCTTTCTTCCACATTGAGTTGTGACAAAATTATAGTAATTGGAAACTAACTGCGGTGACTATATGAAGTTTATGTAGCCACTTTCGCTCTATTCAAGCCTATCTCACAAAAGGATAATTTGACAAGAATATAAAAGTTTCAAAAAAAATAAGGACAAAAGCTTGGGCTTTTCTTCACGATGAACTGTGACAAAAATCCAATTTGACAATATGAATCAAATGTAACATATTGGGTCTATTTCACAAATGATAATTTCAACAAGAATCCAAAGTTAAAACTGGGTATTTTTCTTCACAATAAGCTGGTTGTTGTGTAACATGTACCTTGATAGTCATTTTGCCACCATTATATGGTTTATCTGAATGTGGGTCTAAAGCAGGTAAAAGTGAAAATGCAGAGCCATCTATTTCTTTCCAATCATCAACCTGCCCATCTAGGGTGATTCTCCCTGGCTTGAACTCGGCTTGAATATGGATGTCTGGGTTCGGATCACAACTCCATTCACCTGATTCTTGGTGCGAGTTTAGGCTTCCAGTTTGAGCCAAGATCAGGATGGTTACTAGTACCAGAACTCTTCCTACCATCTTTCACCTCTTTGAACTCAGATGTTACTCACCCAACTCTATGTACAGTACTAATTATTTGTTCATTTCTTTGACATACACATTATTATTTGAAACCTAACTTAAAGTCAATGAGTAAAAAAAACAAATAATATATCCGGATGAAAAACTTATTAGTATTTACATATATATAATAAATTTTTAAATTAAATTTTACCCTGGTCATCAATTTTACCAGTTAAGCCAAGGCTTTAAATTTAGAAATAGATAAAATAATTCTCGGTCATCTTAATAAATATGAAGCTTTACATATTAGCTTGAAGAAAGAAAAAAACAGCAAAAAGAATGTGAGTCAATTAGGTCTCTCGGCAGAATTAAGGCCAGCAAAGGATGAGTTTGAATACTCTTTGCTGAAAAATAGTGCATATACAGGTTAAACTTGACTTATGATTACTAGTATATAAATATATTCTATGTTAAATATCTTTAAAGGAATTTCTAACTTGCCACTGAGCTCTCCTACATATATACTAGAACACGTACAACGACTGTATCCGAATCAATATTTTTGCTGATCGTATTTACTGTTGTTAATCTTTTTGACCTTTGATCATGGTAAAACAATAAGTGCCTGTATCTAAATTTTAAAGGGTTAAATGTACTTCCAATTGTTTTGCAGAAGCAAAGTTGAACCAATTCTTCTTCGAAAATAAATTGTAATATGTATTTTACATTACATATGAATGAAAGTACAAGATGGGGTGAATTGACTATTTTTAATTTTTGATTCTATAAGTTGATTAGTTTTTTAATTAGTCGACTAGATATAATAGCAAGATAATAAGAACAACAGCAGAATTTAAGATGTAGGAATTAAAAACACCAGAATTTTTATATTGGTTCGGCTTCAATGTGAATCCTAGTCCAGTTCCCTTGGGTTGCAAGGGAGTTCTCTTTCAGTGACTATGTTTCTCGAGTAGTTCACACCAATGGCTCAGTTTCTACCACACTCGTTTCTCTTTGATACAATGTCTCATCAGTGTTTTTCTCTCTTTCTTCTCTAACTTGTTACACATCATATCTAGTAGAGCTACAATGTTTGTTTGTAGTAGAACAAAGAGAGGGTAGTCGGTTCGATCAACGTATATGATGCTAAGGTACAGAGATGTATTTAAATACTTTGTGAGAGGCTTGATTGCTGAAGAGATATGCCAACCTAAGAGATTTGATCTTTGGAAAGAGATTGATTCTTTCCAAGAATAAGGTTATTCAGTAACGGCTTTGTCTTGACGAGAGGAATTTAATGACTTCCCTTCTACATGACTTGATAACGCCGGATTTCCTCCTTGAATCTTGATCCTTCCAGATTTAGCAAGTTGATTGATTATCTTGCAAGATCTTCGATACTCTTGATTGATTGATTCCTTCAGTCTTGGACACTATCCTTGATTCTCGTTGATTGATTCCTTCAATCTTGGATGCTTTCCTTTATCCTCTCTGATTGATTCTTCAAATTTTGGATGCTTTCCTTGAGTTCCTATACAAAGAACAAATATATTATTGTCATTATTAAAATCAGATCTAACAATCCCCCCCTTTATATATATATATATATATATATATATATATATATATATATATATATATATATATATATATATATATATATATATATATATATATATATATATATATATATATATATATATATATATATATATATATATATATATATATATATATATATATATATATATATATATATATATATATATATATATATATATATATATATATATATATATATATATATATATATATATATATATATCAGTTGACTTCCCAGTATTTCACTCCCCCTCAATGCGAGCAGTTGACTTCCTCTGGTTATAGCTGTTGAGTTTACTCCCCCTCAATGAAAGCAGTTGACTTCCTCTGGCTATAGCTGTTGAGGATATTTTAGTCGACTTCTGCTGCAGGATCTATGACTCCCCCTCAAGAGGTGCCGTGGGCTGCTACCTGCACTTACCCTTTAGTCAACTTTTTCATGTATGTACATGTACAAATGCATATATCCTTTCTCCACCTTTTTGACATTGCAAAGAGGGGATAATAAAATAGACTACATACTAAAACAAGATTTATAGCACGACATGCTTGCAGAGTTATGGCAAATCAAAAGAAAACAGAAAAATCATCCACCGGCTGGTTATCCAGTCCAAAAACAGCACATAAAAAAACACTATCTTAAACTTCCACATTAACGACGCAGAAAATAGGTAAGAGTGTTGCAAATCGCCTCCTTCAGTTGATCAAAGCTGGCATTGGCTGAAACATTCATTTCATCAAGCTTGTCATGAACCTCCTTGAATGCCTTGACATCGTTTTCCCTTAAAGGAATATTCAGAGATGGAAATATTATGAGCTTCCAGAATGTGAGTGATGGTCATGCCATAGGGTAGACTAGTGGGATCATCAACACTTTCATTCATAAAATAGATGACCTAGGAGGACAGCTTGATCATGAGTTTAGTCACAAGGCAATAGACCAGAAAGGTATCTCTTTGAGAGAAGGTGGAGAAAGAGCCAGTACGAGGAAACATAGTGGTTGCAACAATGTGGTCCAACACACGAGTTTCAAAACTAACATCACTTGGGCCTAACTGGTTTGGGAGAGATTCAGATGGACACTCGGCAATACACCTTTTAGCTTGATCAAAGGAAATTTCAAAATCATCGGGCCATGAATTTTTGAAAAGCATGGGGAAACCAGAACACTTACATTGAAAGATTGAATCAAACATGGCAAAATCAAGAACAATACGCTTTCCTAACACTAAGGACACCAACTTATCAGACTTATTAGAGAGAAGATTTGCATAAAATATTATTACTAGGGGTTCATAGGCTTTAGGCGGAGGAATGAAAAAGAACTTTGACCACCCTTGATAAACAAACATATCTTTTACCTTACAATTTAGGGCTTTCATGTCATCAAGGTCGACTACCCTCCCATGAGCGATAGGCTTGTCTTTCAAAGCGATGAAAACATTCCTATTTGGAGAATCCTAGAAATTTAAGTCAGACTCAAGGGAACTAGAGAGATCTATTTTTGAATTCTTTGGAGTAAAGGATATGGGGGGGGGGGGGGGGGGGGGGGCTTCCC
>ML243238.1:28054-47869 GCA_005239495.1 Nicotiana undulata
GGGGGGGTTCTTCCATAGGTCGTTTTCCCAAAGCTTTTCTCCTAAGGTGTGAGAATTGTCAGACAAATCAACTTGAGAAGAGGCAAAACCTTCAGAATGATCGGACCCTAGGTCTACTTGTTCTGGGGGCTGAGAAGGGGGTTTTGCTCTGGAGCGAGTACTCTTTCTGGTGGAGGCACAGAGATTTTTGGGGTGCTGGGCCATTGAAGAGTTTTTGGTTGGAGAAGGGTTTCTAGGCGAGGGAGACGATGGATATTGAAAAGAATTTTCAGGCATTAAAAAGAGGGTTTCTGACGGTTGAGTACATAAAAGGAAAGGGTGTCAGTTGATCATACGTTATGATTGGTTTTCCTTCTTTGAACTCTACAACTGATGTGAAAATAGAGAAAAAGAGAGGGAAATCGGAGGCGCAATTAATGATTAAGAAAAGAATTAAACATTAGGCGTAAAAAATAAATAATAGCACATAGGTCCTAATATTAACGACTAATGCAAATAATGCCAAGTAATTCTCTTAAAGGGCAAAATCTTTCTTCTAATAAAGGCTTAGTAAGAATATCCGCTAATTGATCAGTAGTTCCAACAAAAGATAGTTCTATGTTTCCTTTAAGAACATGATCTATAATAAAATGATGCTTGATGCCTATATGCTTTGCCCTAGAATGATGCACACGATTAGTAGAGAGACATATAACACTAGAATTATCACATAAAATTGGTATAGGTTTAAAGGATAATTCATAGTCACCAAGTTGATGAGACATCAACATTGTCCAATAGTGATATATCCAGCCTCAGTCGTGGATAATGCAATTGATCCTTGTTTTTTACTGTTCCAAGATATCAATGTCTTGCCAAGTAATTGACATGTTCCACTTGTGCTTTTTCTGTCTTCCTTATCACATGCAAGATCAACATATGAAAAACCTTCTAATTTAAACATGTTAGAACGAGGATACCATAATCCATGAAAGACATCCAATAAGATATCAAATAATTCTTTTTACTGCTGTGAGATGTGATTATTTAGGAGCTAATTGAAACCTGGCACATTTTCAGACACTAAACATAATATTAGGTCGACTAGAAGTTAGATAAAGAAGAGAGCCAATCATACCGCGATACTTAGTTTCATCAACAGGATTTCCATGTTCATCTTTATCAAGGCTTGTTGAGGGACTCATAGGTGTGCCAATAGCTTTGGCATTTTCCATACTCAACTTTTGAATCAACCCCTTTGTATATTTTGTTTGACATATGAATGTTCCTTCTTCAGATTGTTGAATTTGGAGTCCAAGAAAGAACGTTGGCTCTCCCATCATACTCATTTCGAACTCGCTTTGCATAAGATTTGAAAATTCCTTGCACAAAAGAGGATTAGTACTACCAAAGATAATATCATCAACGTAAACTTGAATAATGAGATTACCTTCTGATGATCTTTTAATGAACAGAGTAGTATCTACCTCTTGTAAATCTGTTATCAATGAGAAATGAGCTAAGCCCTTCGTACCATGCTCGTGAAGCTTGTTTCAGTCCATATAACTCTTTGGTCAGTTTATACACATGGTAGGGGAACTTTGAATCTTCATATCCAGGGGGTTGTTTCACATATACCCCCTCTTAAATAAAACCATTCGGAAAGGCACTTTTAACATCCATCTGGAACAACCTGAATCTTTTAAAAGATGCATATGCAAGGAGAATTCTTATGGAATCCAATCAAGCTACTAGAGCGAAGGTTTCGTCATAGTCGACTCCTTCTTGTTGAGAGTATCCTTGAGCAACTAGTCTAGCTTTGTTTCTGAAAACTTTTCCATCCTTATTCAGCTTATTTCTGAAAACCCATTTAGTTCCGATTACAGGGCATTCTCAGGTTTGGGCATCAGTTTCCGTACTTGATTTTTGTCCAATTGATCTAGCTCTTCCTGCATCGCTTGGATCCAGCTTGAGTCTCTCACTTCTATTTTCTTAGGCTCAATCTGGGAAATCAATGCTATATTTGATTTCTTCTTGAGAGCTCCTCTTGTCTTATCTCTTCGCTTGGATCCCCTATGATGAATTTTTGAGGATACTTGGGTTCACTTCTCCATTCATTTGGACGAACTACCGGAGTAGTCGACTCCTTTGGATGTTTTGGTTGACTGTTGCTGATCTCATTAGTTGACTCTGTCATATCATCAGGTTTATTGGTCGACTCTTGAGATTTGCTTGTCTCCCGAGTTTGCTGTGTTTGATCATCATCACCTACAATAATTTCTTTCTTGGCCTGAGTGTTATTCTCATCAAAGACAACATGTACTGATTCTTCTACACATAAAGTACATTTATTATAAACTCTAAAGGATCTACTATTTAAAGAATAGCCCAGAAAAATACCTTCGTCACTTCTTGGATCAAATTTTACAAGATTGCCCTTACCATTGTTATGAATGAAACACTTACTTCCAAATGGATGAAAATAACTTATATTGGGTCGTTTACCTTTCCACGGTTCATAAGGAGTTTTCTTCATGATGGGTCTTATGAGGCATCAATTGAGAATGTGACATGTTGTACTTACTCCTTCTGCCCAGAAGAGATTTGGCAGTGAATATTCTATTATCATGGTTCTCGCCATATCTTGTAAGGTCCTGTTTTTCCGTTCAACAACTCTATTTTGTTGGGGTGACCTTGGAGCAGAAAAGTTGTGAGTGTATCCTTGATTATTGCAGAAATCTTCAAATGCTCTGCTTTCAAATTCTCCTACGTGATCACTTTGAATAGTTGTAATAAGATACCTCTTTTCTCTTTCAACCTTTTTACAAAAGATCTCAAAAAATTTCAAGGCTTCATCTTTGTGAGATAGAAAAATCACCCAAGTAAAACGTGAGTAATCATCAACAATAACAAATGCATATCTTTTGCCTCCTATGCTAGCAGTTCTAGCAGGTCCAAATAAGTCTATACGAAGTAATTGTAGCATGAACCGAATTTCCACCGTCGGGACCGTGATGGCGCCTAACGCCGTACTTGCTAGGCAAGCCAACATTAGAGGGATACGACATTTCACACAATTAAAATAAATACGAAGTCTTTCTACCATCCAACATATGATACCAAAATAATATATGAAATAATAAAACGATACTGCGAGACTAATACTAATGTCTAGCTACCCAGGGGTTGGAGTCACAATTCACGAACCACTAAGAATTACTACACGTATTTGGCTGAAAGAAAATAAATAATTGTTTGAACTAAATAAAACAGAAACTGAATAATAAGGAAGAGACTTCAGGAATCTGCGGACGTCGGCAGATCTACCTCGTGTCTCCATGCGAATAGTCAACTATAACTCGAACTTAGCTCGGACCTATACCTGGATCTGCACAAAAAGTGCAGAGTGCAGTATCAGTACAACCGACCCCATGTACTGGTAAGTGTGGAGCCTAACCTCAGCGAAGTAGTGACGAGGCTAGGACAGGACACCACATAAAAACCTGGATATGTATAATCATGCTAGTAGAAATAACAGCAAATAAAGAATTAAAACGGAAAATAATGGGAAGGGAGAATGCAATGGGGAATTTTAACATAAGCAGTGAGAAAATAAAGAACAGAAATAGACAGTGATCAACAACAAATTAAGAAATGAAAATAGAAAGGAAATTTGCACGGCATCGCCCTTCGTGCTTTACACTGTTCCTCACAATATAAATAAATTGTGCACGGCATCACCCTTCATGCTTTACACTCTTCTTCACCATTTAAATAAATTATGCACGTCATCACCCTTTTTGCTTTACGTTATTCCTCACCAATCACACAATTATTAATAACTGATAAAGAGAAATCGCACAAGAAATCGGTATTTCATCATAATTACTTTCACAAGTTAATAGCTCAACCTCAAATCAATATTCACAATGTTATCCATCTCGGTGGAACCGGATACAATTCTTCTAACATTTCAATGGCAACAACAAGCATGGATAATAGACTTTTAAGACTACAAGAATAACAAGAATGAACCTTCACTCGCATATTATGACTCGACCACAACGTATAGGTATTTGTCATCTCACCTATACATCGTATTCAACAACAAAACAAGTAGAAAGTAATCACACAACACCTATTCCCTGAAGCTAAGGCTAGACACAACACTCACCTCGATTTCGCAGGCCACTCACTGCTCAAGTACAACTTTCCCTTTAGAATTCACCTCCAACACACTCGTATCTAATCATAGTTAGTTTAATATCATTAATTCTTACTAAAGGAATCAACTTTAATGCATAAATACGATTTTCCTAAGTTTTCCCAACAAAAGACAAAAATCGACCCCGGGCCTGCTTGGTCCAAACTTGAGGTTCGGACAAAAATCCGTTTATCCATTCTCCCCCGAGCCCGGATATACAATTGGTTTTGGAATCCGACCTCAATTCGAGGTCTAAATCCCCAAATTTTGAAATTCCTAAGTTCTACCCAAAAATCCCTAATTCTACCATGAAAATTCTAGATTCTAGGTTGAAATCTTTTAAAAAGTTGTAAAAGATTGAAAGGAATTAGTTAGGAATTACTTACCTATGGTTTGGAGAAGATTGGGTCTTTGGAAGATCGCCTCTTGAGGTCCTGGGTTCGAAAAATTGAAGAATGAACGAAAGATCCCATCCAAAATCATTTTTGAATAGTTGCAGATATCGCAAATGCGATCACAGGTTTGCGAATGCGGACATTACTTCGCAAATGCGAAATATGGCCTGGCCTGCTAGCATCGAAATGCGAACAATTGTTCGCAAAAGCGGCATGTTCTGGACGCAATTGTGACTTTGAGCCTCGCAATTGCGAAGGTCACCTCCTAGCCCTTCTGATCGCAAATGTGAAATATCTTCGCAAATGTGATGCTCGCATTTGCGAGACAGACTTCGCATATGCGATGTCTGCAGACCTGAACATATTTCGCAAATGCGAAATATCTTCGCAAATGTGATGCTCGCATTTGCGAGACAGACTTCGCAAATGCGATGTCTGCAGACCTGAAGCACACCAGTAAAATTTCTTAAGTCCAAATCACCCCGTAGCCTATCCAAAACTCACCCGAGCCCTCGGGGCTCCAAACCAAACATGCACGCAAGTGTAAAAACATCATACAGACTTGCTCCGGCGATCAAATTATCAAAGTAACACCTAAAACTACAGATTTAGCATCAAAACTCATGAATTTCTCAAGAACACTTAAAGTTTCTATCCGAAGGTCCAAATCACGTCAAATCGACTCCGATTTCCACTAAATTTCACAGATATCACTTACATATTATAATAAACCTGTACCGGACTCCGGAACCAAAATACGGGCCCAATACCAACGAGTTTGAACATTAATCAATTTATTTAATTCCTTTAAATTTCAGTCTAACAATTTTCATCAAAAATTCATTTCTCGAGCTAGGGACCTTGGAATTCGATTATGGGCATACGCTCAAGTCCCATATTTTACTACAGACCTGTCAGGACCGTCGGAACACGGGTCTGGGTCCGTTTGCTCAAAATATTGACCAAAGTCAACTAAAAATCAATTTTTAACTCTCAAAATTTATTATTTCATATATTTTTACATAAGGGCTTTCCGGATTCATGCCCGAACTGCGCACGCAAATCGATGTGAATAAAAACAATATTTTTAAGGCTAACAAACGCGGAATAGAGTCTTAAATCATAAGATGACCCTTTGGGTCATCACAATCTCCACCTCTAAAACAAACATTCATCCTCGAACGAATGTAGAAAAGTACCTGAACTGGCGAACAAGTGTGGATATCTACTCCGTATGTTCGACTCGAACTCCCAAGTAGCTGCTGCAATAGGATGACCTCTCCACTGCACCCGGACTGAATGGTAACTCTTTGACCTCAATTGACGAACCTGCCAGTCTAGAATGGCTACCGGCTCCTCCTCATAATTCAAATCCTTGTCCAATTGGACAGAGCTGAAATCTAACACGTGGGACGGGTCACCATGATATTTCCGGAGCATAGACACATGGAACACCGGACTAACTAAGGATAACCCTAGAGGCAATGCAAGTCTATAAGCTACCTCCCGCACTCTCTCGAGGATCTCAAATGGCCCGATATATCTAGGGCTTAACTTGCCCTTCTTCCCAAATCTCATAAATCCCTTCATGGGCGATACCCGAAGTAATACCTTCTCTCCGACCATGGATGCTACATCACGAACTTTACGGTCGACGTAACTTTTTTTCCTGGATTGAGCTGTACAAAGTTGATCCAGTATAAGCTTGACCTTGTCCAAGGCCTCCTGAACCAAATCTGTACCGAATAACCGAGCCTCTCCCGGCTCAAACCATCCAACTGGCGATCTACATTGTCTACCATATAATGCCTCATAGGGAGTCATTTAAATGCTCGACTGGTAGTTGTTATTGTACGCAAGCTCCGCTAACGGAAAAAACTGATCCCAAGAACCTCCAAAGTCAATAACACCGGCGTGGAGCATATCCTCCAAGATCTGGATAGTATGCGCGGACCGCCCGTCCGTCTGAGGATGGAATGCTGTGATCGACTCAACCCGTGTAACCAACTCACGCTAAACCGCCCTCCAAAAGTGCGAGGTAAACTGCGTGCCCCGGTTGGAAATGATAGACACGGGCATACTGTGAAGGCGAACGATCTCCCAAATATATATCTCTACCAACCGCTCCGAGGTATAAGTACTTGCCACCAGAATGTGCTAATTTAGTCACCCTATCCACAATAACCCAAACGGCGTTGAACTTCTTTTGAGTCTGTGGGAGTCCAACAACGAAGTCCTTAGTGATACGCTCCCACTTCCACTTAGGAATCTCTATCTGCTGAAGCAAACCACCGGGTCTCTGATGCTCATACTTCACCTGTTGACAATTCAAGAAACGAGCCACATAAGCAACAATATCATTCTTCATCCTTCGCCACCAATAATATTGCCGCATGTCTTGGTACATCTTGGCAGCACCCAGGTGAATAGAATACTTAGAACTGTGAGCCTCCTCAAGGATCAACTCACAAAGCCCATCAACATTAGGCACACACACTCCTCATCGATCTATCCTTTTTCTTCACGAACAAAATCGGTGCACCCCAGGGCGAGACACTAGGTCTAATGAAGCCATTATCAAGAAAGTATTGCAACTGCTCTTTCAATTCTGATGGGGCCATCTGGTATGGAGGAATAGAAATGGGCTGAGTTCCCGGAGCCACATATTCAAAAATCAATGTCCCTGTCGGGTGGCATCCCCGGTAGGTCTGCAAGAAACACCTCGGGAAACTCACGAACAATAGGCACCGAATCTATAGAAGAAACCTTAACATTAGAATCACGAACATAAGCCAAATAGGCCAAACACCCCTTCTCGACCATGCGATGAGCCTTCGTATAAGAAATAACCCCGTTGGAGGAATGAACATGAGTCCCTCTCCACTCTAATCGAGGAAACCCTGGCAAGGCTTATGTCATTGTCTTGGTGTGACAATCCAAGATGGCATAATAAGGTGACAACCAATCCATACCCAATATGACATTGAAATCAACCATATCAAAGAGTAAAGGGTCCACACTAGGATCTACAATAATAGCATCCCACACGGGTGTAGACACATAAATAGGGACGATCAAGGAATCGCGGGGCACAACCAAACATGAAACGAAATAAGATGACACATAAGAGTAAGTAGACCCCGGATCAAACAAAACTGAAGCATCTCTATTGCAAACTAAAATGGTACCTGTGATACAACATCGGAGGACTCCGCCTCAGGTCTGGCCGGAAATGCATACAATCGGGGCTGGGACCCACCACCCTGAACCATGTCTCTGGGATGACCTCTGACAAGCGGACCTCCACCTCTAGTGGGATGGCCTCCACCTCTAACAATCTGGCCCCTACCTCTGGCTACCTAACCCCTACCCCTGGCTGGCTGGGCAGGTGGTGCGGCAGCTAGTGCCGGAACTATAACACGAGAACCTTGATACTGAGAACTACCCGACGCGCGAGGGAAATATCTAGAAATGTGCCTCGGGACACCACAAGTATAACAAGACTTCGGCTGCTGAGACTGTTGGCCGGAAAACTGACCCCGACCTGTATAACCACCCTGAAAACTCTAGAGAGGAGGTGCACTGATAGGAGCTGGCTGATCAGAATAAGGCAAGTAAGAGCCACGAGCACCTAGGGCACCATGGGATGTCTGAAGTGCTGAATGGAATGGCCTGGAAGAATGGCCTCTATTAATAGTTACCCCTCCTCCAGATGAGGCACCGCCGAATCCGCCGGAATGGTGAGGTCTCTTATCTGACCCCTGACCTCCCAATCCAAGAACTACCTCAACTCGCCGGGCCATATTGGCCGTATCCTGGAAAGATATATCGCTCCCTGTCTCCTTAGACATCTGCAATCGGATAGGCTGAGGAAGACCCTCAATAAATCTCCTAACCCTCTCCCTCTCTGTGGGTAGCAAAAGAGTAGAGCATGACAAGCCAAATCCACGAAACGGATCTCATACTGTGTAACAGTCATGATGCCTTACTGGAGTCGCTCAAACTAACGGCGACGCTGCTCTCTAGTAGTAATAGGTAGAAGCTTCTCTAAGAAGAGGTGTGAAAAATGATCCCAAGTAAGAGTAGGTGACCTAGCTGGTCTAGTCAGTAGACAATCCCTCCACTATTTCTTTGCAGAACCAGTCATCTAGAAAGCAGCAAAGTCGACCCCATTGGTCTCCAAAATACCCATGTTCCGAAGAACCTCATGAAAGCTATCAAGGTATTCTTGGGGGTCCTCTAAAGTGGTACCACTGAAATGAACAGGGAAAAGCTTGATAAACCTATCCAATCTCCACAAAGCATCAGAGGACATAACTGTCCCATCAATGAGTGGTGCTGCAGCAACTAGTTGAACTACCCCAACTGGATGGAATGCTGGGGTATGAATATGAGGAGTAATCTGCTCCGGAGTGTAAGTAGCAGGAGTCTGGACTCCTTCTCCAACCTAAGATACGGCTGCTGCCATGGGGAATGCACTAGTCTGGGCTACACTCTCCATAAGTCCCACTAGCCGGACCAAGGCATCCTGAAGCACCGGAGTAGCAATAAACCCCTCTAGGACCTGAGCTGGTCCCGCCGGAACGGTCTGAGCTGGAGCCCCCTCATCAAGCTCTATATGGGGCTCCACAGCTGGAGCTACTGCCTGAGTACTGGGCTGAGTCCTTCCCCTGCCTCGGCCTCTAGCACGGCCTCGGCCCCTTATAGGAGCTGCTGCTGCTGGAGGATCCGATTGCTGGACAACGAAAGAAGAGGCACGTGTTCTCGCCATCTGCGAGAGAATAAGAATAAAAGAGTTCAATTAGTATTGGGATAACAAGAATCACACGACAGAGTTGAATAAAAGTGAACTTGTTCCTATCTTTATAGCCTCTGGGAGATAAGTACTGACGTCTCCGTACCGATCCCTCACACTCTATTAAGCTTGTCCGTGAATTGTGAGACCTAGGCAACCTAGTGCTCTGATTTCAACTTGTCACGACCCGAATTCCCACCGTCAGGACCGTGATGGCGCCTAACGCTGTACTTGCTAGGCAAGCCAACATTAGAGGGTTACGACATTTAACACAATTACAACATATACGAAGTCTTTCTACCATCCAACATATGATACCAAAATAATATATGAAATAATAAAACGATACTGCGAGACTAATACTAATGTCTAGCTACCCAGGGTTTGGAGTCACAATTCACGAACCACTAAGAATTACTACAAGTATTTGGCCGAAAGAAAATATATAATTGTTTTGAACTAAATAAACAGAAACTGAATAATAAGGAAGAGACTTCAGGAATCTGCGGACGTCGACAGATCTACCTCGTGTCTCCGTGCGAATAGTCAGCTATAACTCGAACTCAGTTCAGACCTATACCTGGATCTGCACAAAAAATGCAGAGTGCAGTATCAGTACAACCGACCCCAGGTGTTTTTCACGTAAAATTGTTGTGTTCTTTTATTTTTGCAATTATTATTCCGCAAACTGTAGAAGTTGGAACACCTAGAAGAACCTGTTTCTTCTATAACGACATCACTCGAAAATTGGACACCACACAAATCACCCCCCTCTTGTGTGGTATTAACGTATAAAACATCAACTGCTAAGTTTACTAAAATACCCTCAATTATTTTAGATACGATGATTATTAAGAATTACTTATAAAAATAATTTTTTCATTTGACCTCCCCATCTTCCTTACAGGGAATCATCATTCTACTATAATAGCGAAAGCTCCATATCGGTTTCATACAAACAAACAAAAAATTCACAGCCCCATCAAAATAGAGTAGACAATGGACCTTGAGTTCCTGACCTTTAATGTGGCAAATAATCCATAACTTAACGTGCATAATATAATAAATTTTTCTAGCAACATGACATATAAAATTGATATCGATCTAGTCAAAGTCTATAAAATGCTCAATAGCTAAAGTATAAATAACATTAGTCTAACTCAATTGCTAGGTGACCACATCAACGTCAGTAAAAGAAAATTTCGGTCTTCCAATGGACACCCAATCAGTGTGCGACACAAGTCTGCATGTTTGCAAAGAAATATATAAGCTTTCATGTGCATACTTGGCTCTAAATCCAACACTTGTACCATTTGCCATATCTCACTCTCATAGTTGAAAGGCGATTAATTGCATTAGCCAAATTATTCATCTCACCTCTCAACATATCAGCTATGCCTTCAAGATCAAAAAATAAATGTACCTGTATTAATTGATCCCATACATCAGATTCAACATTTCACATATTTGTGTTGGAATCCCACCCGTTCATCCCATTTTGAAAGGTGTCATAAACTTGCTAAATTTTGTTTTAATATTTCTCATTCGGTTGTGAACTCTTTCCTTGGTAAAAACTTTATCTGGAAATTTGATTGCATCTCTTTCACTATATTGTCAATCCCGTGTGCAGTAAAAGTTCCACCAATCCTGTTTTTAAGTCCGTGCTCATGATAAAATGCATCAATTAGGGCATCATCCATAGTATTTGACCAAATACAAACATGAGTGTTATCTGAAAGATTTGTATCGCTTAAGGATGCCTTTGGCCTTTTCGGCATATTGATAACTACATAATTAAGAGATATTCATAAGACTTAATGAAAACTTTATCAGACATAATATTTGTAAGAGTTATAAAATAAAATAAATTATAGTACATAATACTTTTTATTCAAATAATAGCCAAAATTACTTCCAAACAATATCAAATAAATAAACACGAAAAGACTCCATTCTGGTCTCATTAGCCTTGAAAAGATTAATTTAATTACCTCGATCAGTGTGTCCAGGCGTGAAACTAGAAAGCTTTTATGCGAAAATATGAGAAATAATAATTTTTAGACTTAAAATTTGGTTTTTGTTGACTTTGGTCAACATTTTTAGTAAACAGACCCATATCCGTATTCCGACGGTCCGCAGTAAAATATGGGAATTGGGCGTATGCCCGGAATTGAATTTCGAGGTCCCTAGCTTTAGAAATTAATTTTTGAAAAAAATTGTTATGCTGGATTTTTAATGAAATAAAGAAATGAATTAATGTTTGAAATCATTGGTATCTGGTCCGTATTTTCGTTTCGGAGCCCATACAGTTTGTTATAATGTTTAAGTACTATATGCGAAATTTGGTGGAAATCGGAGTTCATTTGACGTGATTCGGACCTTAGTGTTCTTGACAAATTCATGATTTTGATGCTAAATCCGTAGTTTTAGGTGTTACTTTGATGATTTGATCGCATGAGCAAGTCTGTATGATATTTTTAGACTTGCGTGCATGTTTGATTTGGAGTCCCGATGTCACGACCCAATTTTTCCTCCGTTGGGTATCGTGACGACACCCAGTCTTAAGGACTAGGTAAGCCTAACATTTAGTAAACATAAATCCTAATGTTGAAAGTTTCAAATACTTCTTGATAAAAAATCTCTATACATTACATTTCATCCCGAAACCCGGTAAGTACAAGTCATAAGCTGTAAAGCGTTTACACTAACATCTCTAAATACCACTGTTCGGAGTGAATACAACAATGTGCAAATTATAAATACAAGATGGTGACTCCGAAACCGCGAACGCCGAGCGGTTTTACCTCGAGTCTCCGCCACAGCAACCGCGCTGCTAACTAACGATCGGCCGGCTATGCAAAACCTGGAATCTGCACAAAAAAATGTGCAGAAGTGTAGAATGAGCACACTACATCGGTGCCCAGTAAGTATCAAGACTAACCTCGGTGAAGTAGTGACGAGGACTAGTCAGGACACCCACTGGTATAATAAGTCAACAGACATAAATATCGAAATGACAGGATGTAACATCTATCTAATGGCTACACAACATAACTAATGAAATGCGAAAGGGAATACAACCAATAACAACAGAACATCACGACAATACACAAAGAATGTACGAGAACACCCCGAATCCGAATAGAAATCACATTACGATATGAACAAATAATAATTCAACATTTCAATAGTTTCCACGTCAGGCCTTAACAAACAACCCCAAGTGTCTTTGGAAAATACTTCGAGTGTAAACTTTCACCTGTAAGTTTGTATTGAAAGCTTTGAATATAGTCATTTCAAGTAGAAAATTTTCTTAGAAATATACTTTTCTCCGAGTATATATACATATATTTTTAGAAAGAAAATCTTTAAAACATAGTTCCTTCAAAATACATGGTTTTCAAATATACTTTTCCAATAAAGGCCTTTCGAATATCGTTTACTGCAAGACAAATATTTTTCGAATGTACCCTTGAAATAAAAGTCCTTCAGACATAGGTTTCTTCAAGATAAATGCTTTTCAGCTATACTTTTCAATATATATCTTTTGATCATAATCTTTTCAAGATAAATCTACCGGAACTCTGTCTGTAGCTTAGAATATGTCATGCAGTACAGGGGAAAAGCTCCCGGAATACGTCCGTAGTCCCAATTTAACTATGAAATGCAGTACAGGGTGAAAGCTCCCGGAATACGTCCGTAGTCCCAATTTATATATGCCATGCAGAAAGCTCTCGGAATACGTCCGTAGTCCCAATTTAAATATGCAATGTTGTATGGGGGGAAAGCTCATGGAATACGTCTGTAGTCCCAATTTAAATATGCAATGCAATACATGGGGAAAGCTCCCGGAATACATCCGTAGTCCCAATTTAAATATGCAATGCAGTACAACAGAGAGAACAACTAGAACACGACAGAAACATCGTACATTGCCACAACTAGCACAACAACAACCAAAAAGGCAGAAATGCAAAGTGCGACGAGCAACTCAATACAAGAACTTAAATCACAAGAATGGTAAAACTCACTCATAAGAAGTAACCACTGAAGGGAAAGCCAAGTACAAGTGAAACAATGTAACGAGGGGAAAGCAAAACAATATAGCAACGATTCACAATATTCAAGTCAACAATAAGAAACCAATCATTCCGGCAAGGGAAACAATTATAACCAATCTCGCCTAAACAATTAGCTTCACGGAATAAAACTTAGCTTGAACAAATGCTCAGTAATAGGCAACATCAAGGAAATACCATCAAAATGGATGATTATCAAACTAAACCTAAGTGGCACTTAAGGGACAATCTTTTGAATCATAATATATGACTCACGGGCATGCTTGACACCAACGGATAGATATTCTAATTACAACCAAACAATTATAGGGCTAGATAATACTAATTCTAGTCAATTAGGCAGTTTATGAAGAAAATATAGCATGATGGTAGAAGAGGTAAAATATTCGGTTAAGTCAATTAAGATCAAGTAAACAACAAAGGGAGACTAAAAGAAAGAAAGATCTAATTTAAGCAGGAAAAGATGAAACTAACAACCAGAAACTTAGTCATAATAATTACAAATTCATACACAAGGAATATAAGGACCTAAGAACCCTAAAAGGGAACATTTATACAAATAAGTCCGAGTACGCACTCATCACCTCGCGTACACGGGCTACAATTAACATAGAAGACTCCATTCCTAAGGGGTAGTTCCCCCACACAAGGTTAGGCAAGATATTTACCTCAAAGACGACAACCCGGTATTCAAAAATGGACTTCTTGGGTGAAAAGATCTCCGGACGGCTCAAAATCAAATAAAGCAACTTCAAAACACACATAAATCGTATAAGGAACTATTTCGAATAATAAAGTTTCAATCTTTATAAAAATATAAAGATCGACCCAAAAGTCGACTCCCGAGCCCGAACCTCGAAACTCGTCAAATTTTACAAAATCCGAATACCCATTCCGATACGAGTTCAACCATACAAAATTTATCAAATTCCGATACCATTTGGTCCCTCAAATCATGATTTTTTAATTTAGAAATTTTCTTTCAAAACCCACATTTTCCTCAACTAAAAACATAAATTAAATGATAAAATCAAGGACTAATTCATGGAATATGTTTAATTCTAGTTGAAGAACACTTACCCATTCTATTTGTGTGAAAACCCCATCAAAAATCGCCAAGATCCGAGCTCTAGAAGTCAAAATATGATAAAAATAGTGGAACTCCCAATTTTGAAGTTTTATAATCTACCCAGGTATTTAACGAAACGCGATCGCGAGAGAAATGATGCGATCACATAGAAGGAAAATATGGATATTGTGCAGGGTGAGGTACGCGAACGCGACGGTGGGAATGGGACGCAGAGAAGAAGGACAGGAAATCTATGCGAACGCAGTGGCTCTTATGCGATCGCGAAGAAGAAGAATCCCCTGCCCCCAGCCCTATCTTCCACTGTGCGAACGCGAAGAAGAGGGTGCGATCGCGAAGAGTGAAGCCTACAGAGCTATGAGATCGCGAACCAACCTATGCAAACACGATTAAGAAAAACTGGGCTGGTCAACATTACACTATGCGATCGCGGATGAGCCTTTGCGATCGCATAGAAGAAAACACCAGATAGCAGGACAACAGAGAAAAATGAGGGAAAATCAACCCGAAGCCTATCCGAAATACACCCGAGGCCGTCGGGACTCCGTCCAACCACACACACTAGTCATATAACCTCACACAGACTCGCTCGAGGTTTCAAAGCACATAAAACAACACCAAAATGACGAATCAACCAAAAATCAAACTTATGAAATTTTCAAATCTTCAAATTCAAAACTCGGGCCGAAACCTGTCAATTCAACCCGGAATGACGTGAAATTTTGCTGACAAGTCACAAATAACACAACGGACCTACAACCACTCCCCGAATTCCATTTCGAGCCCGATATCAAAATTTCACCTATCGGCCGAAATCGCCGAAATCCCAACTTTCGCCAAATTACCTCAAATTACTCTATGGACCTCCAAAACTAATTTCGTACGCACGCCTAAGTCCAAAAGCATCATACGAAGCTTTTGACATCACCCAAAACTCATTCCGAGGCCTTTTATACAAAAGTCAAACCTCCGGTGAACTTCCATCACTTAAGCTTCTAAAATTGAAATTTTCTCCCAATTCGACTCCAGATTATCTAGTAACTGAATCCAACCACGCACACATGACGGTATACCGAATGTGAAGCTGTTCATGACCTTGCGCCACTGAACGGAGCTTAATTTCTCAAAACGACCGGTCGGGTTGTACATTCTCACCCTCTTAAAACAAACGTTCGTCCTCGAACGTGCCAAGATTCACCTCGAACTCATCCAATCACTGATTGCACACTTCCAACACACACCCACGGGTGATCCCACGTCACCCCAACCTACATAAGCCTGATGACACAATCACAATTGCAGTTTAGCCTTCCTAGCACCACCGATAAGCCTCATACCTCAATTTCTCACCTCCTACTCATTTCCAAAAGACCTGATTCTAAATCCATATCTGGCATTAGCCTCAACCAGCTGCATCAGCTCATGACTACACCCATAGGGCACGACCACACAACATAGCACATCACACATGGGTTTAAAATAACACCTTTGATCACAATAACTGCCCGAAATCAACTCAGAATTAGCAATTAGCCTCACATCTGAAAGACTCTGTTTCCAAGCCCCATAATACTGATAATGATGTAATAAACACGAAGACCTCATTATTAGACACCCGAATCATCAATCCACAACTAACACCACCGGGCACACATCCCGCAAGCTAAAACCAAGGAAGCGCATAACGAAAATGACTGAATATGAAAGGAGAAACATATAAAGGAACTATCAAACAAGCTCATAGGCACAACTCTATATCAATACAGACTTACAAAGGCAATATAACAAGGAATGAGCAAGGCATATGAACAAATCACAAGGATCCCATCCTGATAAAATTTCCACCACGGTACTCAGCCCGGTCCAAACATATCGAATAACAAATATCACGAGGGCCTCACCCTCAATTCTAAATCACATACCGAAAATATATCATACCAATTGTGATTCCCCACTAACTCATCTCGGCTGATAAGATCATAACGCTCACTGAGCCCACATCTCGCCAGAGTATCAAATCACGGCTCGTAAACAAAATACTTAGAAAAATCACATTAAGCCTACCATGATGAACAACAAGGACTCACTCATAGTCTCAACACTCTCAATAATGAATAAAACAACTATAGGCACGGACTACTACTCATAGAATCTCTCAACAGCAGCAAACACGAAAATAAAGTGCAAAGCATGAAACTCACTCATCAATAAAGCAACAAATAAGGGAAACTCGTCCCGACCACAGAACTATAGTGGAAAAAAAATGGTGCACATCTGCAACAGATCAAAACATGCCCGTATGGTAACATCTAGCACAACGACCTTCAGCCTACTATATGGAACACATCAACGGGTTGGGCCTCCTCCTCTTGGGCGCCCTCTACTCACCTGAATACCCTACTGTAACACACCCGCCTAAATCCTGGAACAATCTCTCACCCTGTGGCTAACATCTCCACGCTCAAAACAACCTCTCTGCTGACGTGGCTGTGGAAACCATACAATACGAGTCCTTTGAGACCCATGAGCACCTGAAAACCTGTGCGAAACCGGTAATGCAAACCGAACTGACTGACCCACAAAACTCTACCATGTGGTGCCCTGCTTCCATAATAAGGACCAGTAGATTTCCTCGGTTTACGAGGACTCATCACCTCCCTGTACTCTCTCACCTGAACTCGTTTGTCCTCTTGCTCCCGGTGCCACATGCTCTCTAACTGGCGAGCGATCCCTACTACCTGCATAAACGAGACATCTGACTCCAACGCTCGAGTCATGCTGAACTGAACATAATGCCTGAGCCCCTCAATGAATCTACGAACTCGCCTCATAACTGAAACAACCAAGTGAGGTGCATATCTAGACAACTCACTGAATCCGATGGCATACTATAACACTGACATAGTGCCCTGACGCAACTGCTCTAACTCCCCGCGCCATGCATCTCGGAGTGACTGGGGTGAAAACTCCCTCAAAACATCTTTGAAACCTGAATCCATGCAAGTGAAGCTGACTCGGCCAGGCTATCCCTAACTCATATGCCCGCCACAACTAACAAATCGCTCCTCTTAGCTGAGACAGGACAAAAACAACCCCGCTCATCTCCACAATACCTGAAGTACGAAGAATGTAGTGACACTCCTCCAGGAAACCCTAGGCATCATCCGTCGCTAATTCACTGAAAGATAGGAGGGTGGTACTTCTTGTACCTCTCAAGTCTATGTTGGTCTTCCCCCGAAGTTGTTGCCCTAACAACGGGCTAAACTGAAACCATATGCTGTGCTGCCATGACACCTGGGACCTAACCATCATGATCTCGCTGCTCTAGAGTGTAGACGATGGGAGTCTGAACTCTTCCCCTGATCCGTGGAGTAGCAGGTGCACTAGAATCAATCCTGCCTGAGTCAATGCACCAATTATACTCAAAAACTGCGCCTAGGTCTCTTGAAGTCCGGGGTGGCAAAAGGCGCCCCCAGTACCTGTCCCTCAAATGGAACTACTGATGGCTCTTCAACGGCTGCTCTGCTAAGTGCGATACCTGCGACACGTGCTCCTCGTAGACCTCTGCCTCAGCCCCTAGCGACATCCGCCTTGGGGTAACGTCATCAGGAACCGTAGTTCGTATCCTCACCATCGATGAGAGAATGGAACGATAAATTTCAAATTTCAAGATCAAGGAACTTGCACGATGGGAATGAAGGAAGTGAAATTGTCCTAATGGTTATGTAGCCTCTCGAAGATAAGTACAGACGTCTTTGTACCGATCCGCAAGACTCTACTAAAATCGCTTATGACTCGTAGCACCTATGAACCTAGAGCTCTGATACCAACTTTTCACGATCCAATTTTCCCTCCGTTGGGTATCGTGACGGCACCTAGTCTTAAGGACTAGGTAAGCCTAACATTTAGTAAACATAAATCCTAATGTTGAAACTTTCAAATACTTCTTGATAAAAAATCTCTATACATTACATTTCATCCCAAAACCCGGTAAGTACAAGTCATAAGCTGTAAAGAGTTTACACTAACATCTCTAAATACCATTGTTCGGAGTGAATACAACAGTGTGAAAATTATAAATACAAGAAGGTGACTCTGAAACCGTGAACGCAGAGCGGTTTTACCTCGAGTCTCCGCCACAGCAACCGCGCTGCTAACTAACAATCGGCTGGCAATGCAAAACCTGGAATCTGCACAAAAAAATGTGCAGAAGTGTAGAATGAGCATACCACAGCGGTGCCCAGTAAGTATCAAGACTAACCTCGGTGAAGTAGTGACGAGGACTAGTCAGGACACCCACTGGTATAATAAGTCAACAGACATAAATATCGAAATGACAGGATGTAACATCTATCTAATGGCTACACAACATAACTAATGAAATGCGGAAGGGAATACAACCAATAACAACGGAACATCACGACAATACACAAAGAATGTATGAGAACACCCCGAACCTGAATAGAAATCACATTACGATATGAACAAATAATAATTCAACATTTCAACAGTTTCCACTAAAGACCTTAGCCAACAATCCCAAGTTTCTTTGGAAAATACTTCGAGTGTAAACTTTCACCCATAAGTTTGTATTGAAATCTTTGAATATAGTCATTTCAAGTAGAAAACTTTCTTTGAAATATACTTTTCTCCGAATATATATACATATATTTTTAGAAAGAAAATCTTTGAAACATAGTTCCTTCAAAATACATAGTTTTCAAATATACTTTTCCGATAACGGCCTTTCAAATATCGTTTACTGCAAGACAATTTAAATATGCAATGCAGTATAGGGAAAAGCTCCCGGAATATATATATAGGATTTCCGTGGAAGCGGTGGGCAAGGTCAGGCTTCCACGACAACGTCCCTTTTTCCGCTAACCGTGGTGGCAGGGACCTGAGGCGTACATATATATATATATATATATATATAGGACTTTTCATTATTTTACCACTTTTCAAAAATAATAAAACCCTAGAACAGAAGAGGCGATTTTCCAAAATATTTTTCTTCTCCAAATCATAGGTAAGTGATTTCTAAATCATCTTTTTCAATCCTTAACTACTTTTTACAAGATTTCATCATAGAATCTAGAAAATTTCATGGTAGAATTAGGAATTTTTGGGAAGAACTTAGGAAATTCGAAATTTGGGAATTTAGACCTCGAATTGAGGTTAGATTCCAAAACCAATTGTATATACGGGCTCGCTTGAGAATGGGTAAACGGATTTTGGTCCGAACCTCGAATTTGGACCGGGGGGGGGGGGGGGGT